>SSNP01000317.1:17158-48479 GCA_006937955.1 Pachypanchax playfairii | reverse complement strand
TTTGAGTGTCCATGAGATTCTATAAAGGTTCTAGCAGCTCGGCTCATCCCAGATGACTGAAACTCAAACAGCTGGATGAAGCAGATCAGATCTTTTTCACTGAAGATGTGGGATTAACGACACCTGTTAATTATCTGACACAAGTAGAGAAACAGTTCATTGTTCTCCAGATGTTCTAACAGCTGTTATAGTTGAATTCTTAGTGTTGTGTTATTACATGTGTTGACAGGCAGGTTCTGGATTCGAGGTACGGCTTGAAGAGATGGCAGATCGGGGAAGTTGCATCCAAAATCGGACAACTTTATTACCACTATTAGTAAGTAACAACGAGCCAGCTGCTGAACGATCAGGCTTGAACTCTGAAGAACAAGAAGCTGAAATGATTTAATGTGATTGTAAAACCATGTAGTGAAGGTGTGTTCGATGTCACAGGTGAGTTGGATCAGGTGTCAGTAATTACACTTTGAAATGACTTAGAAAGATCTGCAAGGTGAGATTAGTTGACCTCTTTAGTTTAATGTGTATAAAAAACCTCAAAACACTCAACAGATCAGGATCAGGTGATCAGGGTCAGGTGATCAGGGTCAGGTGATCAGGGTCAGGTGATCAGGGTCAGGTGATCAGGTTCAGGTGATCAGGGTCAGGTGATCAGGGTCAGGTGTGCTACATTTTGTGACATTTTTACAGGATTGTGCCAAAGTCTTAAGCGAAGCTTTTCTTGTATTTTGTTTAAAAATTTGAGGCAGTTTTTAAAAAGCATGAACAAACAATTTGAAACGGATCAGGATGAATTCTGTTCCATCAGGATTTTGTTGCTCTTCCTTTTAGCCTTCGTACGTCAGAGACGAGTTATTTAAATGAAGCCTTTTCGTTCTACTCAGCCATACGTCAGCGCTCTTACTACTATCAGGTCAACAAGGAGGACAGGTAAGTCCTCATCCTCCTCTCAGGAAGTAGATACTGACATGAACACCTGTTAACTGCATCAATCTCTCTTCATCAGGCCTGAGTTAGTCGTGAAGAAGCTTCGATATTACGCTCGTTATATTGTTGTCTGTTTACTGCTCAACAAAATGGACCTGGTCAAAGTTCTGGTGAAGGTACGGACTCACATCGATTTGTGATGTAATTTCCTTTCTAAAAGAACTTGTTGTGACTCAGACGTGTTAAGTACTGGTTCTGTTTGGTCCAGGAGTTGTCTGAGGAGATTGAAGACTACACACAAAGGTTCAACACTGAGGACCAGCTGGAATGGAACCTGGTTTTACAGGAAGTGGCAGCATTTATTGAGGTATTTGTTCCTGGACTGTGAATCTGTTTGGACCTGAAACCTGTCTGCGGTCTCTGAGTCTGTTTGTGTGAAACAGGCGGATCCGGTGGTGGTTCTGAATGACAACAACTCGGTGGTGGTCACCAGCAACAGGATGCAGGACGGCAGCGTTCCTCCGCTGGAGCAAGGCATGGTGGTTGGACAGCTCGTCCTCGCTGACGCTTTAATCATCGGCAACTGTAACAACCAGGTTCTGACCCGTTAACATGGATCACGTTACAATCAGATCAGTTACTCTCATCATCACTGTCACGTTATTAGATTGTCATGTGACCTGAACTGATATATCATGATTTATTAGTGGTACCGTCAGCCTCCCTGGGACTCGGGACCGATACAGAACACCTGATCTGGTTTATCTGATCAGTCGTCTGAAGGCTGCTTCATTTAACAACATCCTCCAGCAGTAAGAATGTTTCTCTTCTTTGTCAGGTGAAGTTCAGCGAGTTAACCATCGATATGTTCCGAGTGCTTCAAGCTTTAGAGAGGGAACCTGTGAATCTGGCAACCCAGACCTCCAAACAGGGAACGCTGGTGAGTTCCATCAGGTGTGATGGTGTCTTTAAGAAACCAGGACCTGGACCAGACCAGATGGTTTCAGAGTAGTTCACTTTGTTTTACCATCAGTTTCTTAAACAAAATCAAAGTTGTCTGACTGCAGCAGTCTGTGACGTTCCCATTACAAACTAATTAACCTCAATTCTTTAATTGGATGGAAATAAAGCAAGAAGAGTTTCATCATGTTGATTTTTAGATTCAGTGAAATCTGTTGTAACGTCTGAGCAGCAATCAGAAACATTCACCTGTCAGGATGAACATGATGGTTCTGTAGATGTTTTACAGAACCAGTCTGATACGTGTTCATGTCGTTTCCTCAGGAACCCAACGAGAAACCAGCAAAAAGAGAAAATCCTCACAAATACCTGCTGTATAAACCAACCTTCAGCCAGCTGTTTACATTCCTGTCTGCTTCCTTTAAGGTACGCTGACCATCAGCTGTTCACCTGCAGCATTAAACCTAAACACTGATGTAGGATTGATCTGGTTTAAACACCTGACCAGGATCACCTGAGACACCTGTTTACTGTTCACTGTGTTATTTTCAGGAGTTACCTGCCAACAGCGTCCTGCTGGTGTATTTATCTGCTACAGGTGTTATCCCTACTGGACACTCGGACTATGAAGGTGAAACTTTATATCATTTTATTTGATGTAACACTTGAAACTTTTGACTGACTGTTTCCTGACATGTTGAGACTCACCTGAGATCTCTGATCAGGTGTCTGAGTTTAGATGAACATTCAGAGGTATTTTTATCCTCGTTTTATTTTAGAAATGCAGTGACTGTTACGTTTGGACTGAAAATGAACCCAGATCAGCTCCACAAACTGATTTTAGGCAAATGAGTAACTGAGTTTGTTGTAAATTACGACTAAGCGGGACGTCCGTCTGGACCTGAACGTCTCTGGATTCTAGAACAGTTAGGAGACTAGACAAGATGAGAAAACAGGTCAGTGCTGAGGTCACATCCCTTTGCAGGAGAGTTCATCAGAGCTGGAAGTCTAGATGCTACTTCCTGTTAGCGCGAGAGAGAGATTAAGTTACCAGTAACAAAACACAGAGTTTTTGCAAAGAAGTAAACAAATCCAAATAATCAGAAACAAGTTGAGAGTGGGAGGCAGAGAGTAAATGAGAGCAGGTCCGAGGTCGTAGTCTGGTAATTTATGAAGTAGCAGGAGATGCAGGCTGGAGACAGGCTCAGGTAAGTTCTGAGGTTGCTTCACAGACAGGTAAGTAACGCTGGTACGTGAGAGAATGCAACTCAACAACAACTCACACAGGTGAGTTGAATGACACGCTCAGCCAGGCCGAGACATGACAGTGAGGTCCGGTATCATGTTATTTTACAGCTTTCAACATCTGTGATAGACACATATATGATTGCTGAGTGCTGCCCCTCGAGCTGCCTGAATAAAATGATGAATAAATTCCTGTAACTTTCACAGTTAAATGAACATTTTCACTCAGACATTTTTAGAAAGTAAAATACTCCAAACGGTGGTGTTTAGTGTCTTGCTTCAGACTCTGGCAGCTCGGGGTGTGTGTGTTTAATCTGCAGGTCCTGGTGTAACATTGTTACATCACTATGTTACAGTCAGGTGGTTTTCCAGGAGAGAGTGGAGCAGCTGCTCAGAGCGCAGGATTCAGGACCCTAACCCAAAAACCCCTCTGGAGGGTTTAATAAGGAAATGACATCATAACATGGTTAAAAGATACAAACAGCTGATTTTACAGGATACAGGAACTTTAAACTCCAGCTGAAGTTTGAGTTACCATCATTACAGCCATAATTAAAACACAGTGCGAGAGAATAATGTGTTTGTTTCTGCTCCTTCGTGTTCCTGTTCAGGGTCACAGGAGTTGGTGTTTATCATCAGTAGTCTCTGGGTGAGAGGCGGGGCTACACCTGGACAGGTCACCAGTCCACAACCATTCAGTTAACATGCAGGTTTTTGGTTTGTGTGAGGAAGGCGGAGTCCCAAACATGCATGGAGAGAACATGCAAACTCCATGTAGAAAGTTAATGCTAGGGAACTGTGTTACACCCTGCACCACCGTGCAGCCCCGACCAAACTAAGACAGAAGAAAAAATGGAGGCCACATTTATAATCATTATATCAAGAAACATTGAAAGATATAAACAATTTAAACCGAGTGAATATTGAACTTTATCAGAGTTTTTACTGAATTCTTCTAACAAACAGCTCCAGTTGTTTTCATCGTCATGTGACAGTGTTGAACCAATGAAACGCTTTGTTTCCAGCAGGTCCTTATGATTTTGGAGGCGTTCTCACAAACACTAATCGAGATGTGGTGAACGGAGAGACAGTGCAGAAGAGGAACCAAGCCCAGAAAGAAATGCACTGGTACGTGTTTGAGACATGGATCTGGAGGGACATCAGAGACTGCAGTGTCCCGCCCACATGTCTGAATCCCAGACAAACTGAAACGCAGTAACTGAAGACATTGTTTTTAATGTTGCAGCCTCCATCCGGGGGATTTATTTCCTTTCACTCGGAAGCCTCTCTTCATCATCGTGGATTCTTCAAACAGCTCAGCCTATAAGGTCTGTGAACGCTGTCCAAGTCCTCCTGTCAGGCGGCTTCCTGTTGGTGTCTTCTAATGATTGATCTGATGTTTTCTGTCTTTTGTTTAAACAGAATTTCACTAACCTGTTTGGTCAACCTCTGGTGTGTTTGCTCTCACCTACAGTTTATCCTAAGAGTGTCCAAGGTGTGTGTTTCTCTCTGTAACATCCAAAAATCAAACCTTCTTTTATTCAGCTGCAATTTCACTCACTTATAGTCTGGATGTTCCCTCCGAATCTTTGGAAGGAAACTTTACTCACCTGTTCATTTACTTGTTTATGCACCTGTTTACTCACCTGTTTAATCATTTGTTTACCTGTTTATTTACCTGTTTACTCACCTGTCCATTCATCTGATTACTCACATGCTCAATCACTTGTTTACCTGTTTATTCACCCATTCATTCCCCTGATTAATCACCTGTTTAATCACCCAAATACTCACTGGATTACTCACCTGTTTATTTACCTGTTTACTCACCTGTTTACTGGATTACTCACCTATTCATTTACCTGTTTATGCACCTGTTCATTTACCTGTTTACTCACCTGTTTAATCATTTATTTACCTGTTTACTCACCTGTTCATCCACCTGATTATGCACCTGTTTACTCACCTGTTTAATCATTTATTTACCTGTTTACTCACCTGTTCATTCACCCGATCACTCACATGCTTAATCACTTGTTTACCTGTTTATTTACCTGTTTACTCACCTGTTTACTGGATTACTCACCTATTCATTTACCTGTTTATGCACCTGTTCATTTACCTGTTTAATCACCCAAATACTCACTGGATTACTCACACGTTTACTCACCTGTTCATCCACCTGATTATGCACCTGTTTAATCATTTATTTACCTGTTTACTCACCTGTTCATCCACCTGATTATGCACCTGTTTACTCACCTGTTTAATCATTTATTTACCTGTTTACTCACCTGTTCATCCACCTGATTATGCACCTGTTTAATCATTTATTTACCTGTTTACTCACCTGTTCATCCACCTGATTATGCACCTGTTTACTCACCTGTTTAATCATTTATTTACCTGTTTACTCACCTGTTCATCCACCTGATTATGCACCTGTTTAATCATTTATTTACCTGTTTACTCACCTGTTCATCCACCTGATTATGCACCTGTTTACTCACCTGTTTAATCATTTATTTACCTGTTTACTCACCTGTTCATCCACCTGATTATGCACCTGTTTAATCATTTATTTACCTGTTTACTCACCTGTTCATCCACCTGATTATGCACCTGTTTACTCACCTGTTTAATCATTTATTTACCTGTTTACTCACCTGTTCATCCACCTGATTATGCACCTGTTTAATCATTTATTTACCTGTTTACTCACCTGTTCATCCACCTGATTATGCACCTGTTTACTCACCTGTTTAATCATTTATTTACCTGTTTACTCACCTGTTCATCCACCTGATTATGCACCTGTTTACTCACCTGTTTAATCATTTGTTTACCTATTTACTCACCTGTTCATCCACCTGATCACTCACATGCTTAATCACTTGTTTACCTGTTTATTTACCTGTTTACTCACTTGTTTACCTGTTCATTCACCTGAATACTCACCTGATTTTTCACCTGTACAGATCAGTCTCAGCGGGGGAGTCTCTTCACTCTGTTCCTCTACAGTCCTCTCTTGGCTTTCTCATCTGTCTGTGGGTTAAACAGCGTTCGACGAGGATTGTGGGAACGAGCTCAAGAATTTCTTCGTAAAGTTTTCCGGGACATCGGACAGATGATAACCCGGTCCCGGACCATTGGTACGGGTCCTGGCTGCTGCTGTGTTCTGAGTAGCAGCAGATCCAGATGTTTTATATCAACGTCTTTATTTAATAAACTTTAACTACAGGAGTAAAACTTGTGTGTTTTAAATTCACTGAGATCATGTGATGTTAAAATAAGACGTTTTACTTTTGTTACATAATGAAAGTCTCTCGTGTTTTTAGGTTTTCTTGTTTCAGTGTCACGTTCCTGCAGGACGTTTCTGTCCTTATGGACTAGCTGTAATAACGACTACTTGTTTTACAGCTTGTAGCATCTTCTGATATTGTCTCTGCAGATCAGGCCTTTCTACAGTTTTTTGGGGACGAGTTCTTACGGCTGCTTCTGATCCGGTTCGTGTTCTGTTCTGCTGCACTGAGACTCCATAAGCTGTTCCGGGTGAGTCAGAGCTTCTGCTGAAGGATGTTAACCTCTACTGCATCAATATCTGTTTGCTTTTTATTTATCAGTCTGCTGCAGCACAACATCTGGTAAAACATCTGTAATCTGCAGGATAACAAACACACAGGAAGTGGAATCACACTGAACTGTTGACTTATTAAAGCAGGTTCTGGATCAGGTTCTGTTCACGGGTTGAGTTAAAACGGTCAGTCAGAGGCGCCACATGCTGTTTCTGTTCATGATAAGAGACAGGAGGACTGAATGTTCTGTGATGGAACCCATTTAAAAGCTTCTCTTGATGTTAAATATTTTCAGAATAAAAGAACTTACCCAGCGATGTCCACAGATGGTGTGAAGTGGTTTGTTGGTTGTGTTTGTAGGAATGCCGGAGCTTCCCGGAGTCGTACCCGGAGCTGCCGAAGCAGGACACGGTGGAGAGCAGCCTCCTACAGAAGCACATCTTGGAGCTGGCAGCCATGCTGGAAGTCCAGAGTTTATTTTGGGATGATTCACTGGAAGCTTACTAACATCTTCACACTGAGCCCCGAGGCTGAAGTGTGCAAACTGACTCAACAGCTGGAGACCTCTGATCTTAGTTCATTACTTTATTTTGAAAGGTAAACATTCAGACATCCTGTATTTAACTTTTACTCGTGGAAGCAAGTGTGGTGTCCTCGTTTATAATCCAGAAACTTCAGTCTGGTGTAAATTCACCTTTTTTATTCTCATGAAGAAAAAAGAAGCAACAAGATGTTTAAAACGTTTGAGCTCAGAGTTCCTCGTTTCGCTGCAGTTCTTTTTCTCTGTCGCATATTTAAAAACATTTGTTGTTTTTTCTGATGTTGTTTAAATCTTTATTTGCTAAAAAAAAATCAAAGCTGTGACAGAAAAATCAAAAAGTCTTGACTGCATCAGGAAACAGTCAAGCCTTTCAGAATAAAGGCCTGCCCTCACACCAGGGTGAAAAGTTTCCTCCTAAATGTTTTGCTTGTACCTGTCCAGGATGTCCCCGCCTCTCGTCTAAAGGTTGCTGGAGACAGACACCTGCGACCCTGAACAGGAAGAAGCAGGTTCAGAAAATGGAAGGATGTTTTGCTTGTGAAATATGAATCATACAGGTACTGATCCGGAGTCAGACTGGTACCAGCAGAACATTTAAATCTGCATGATGTAGATTCATCCTCTAAACGTTCTCTTTAACATGATGTGGGCTGAGCTGTGTTTGATCTGAGTTCAACCCAACATGCATGTGTTGATCCTGCTGCTCCGTGCAGCCGTTCACTCTTTATTTAAACAGGATTCTCCAGATTACACCCCTGCAGCTCAGTAATTACATGGTAATAGTGCAGTAATTACATATTAGCAAGGACATAATAATTATTGTTGATTACAAGGAAACACTAATAATAATTTATTTTAATTTAGGCTTAAAATACTAAAGTACCTGTTTTTATAATATTATTTCATGATGATATATTAATTCTGATTTATTTATCTTTAATCTTTAGAGTTTCACTGTTTAAAGCAGAACTAAGTAAGTTTTGCTCTCGCTCTCCCCCTACTGGTCCCCTGTGAAAGCTCACTGTCGTAACGTTCCCCCGCCGCCGCCGCAGACCCCCCCTCACCCCCTCCACCCCGCCGCCGCCCCCCCAACAACAACGCGCAGAGAACGCTTTTGCAAGAAGAAAGAAAAACAAAACCAAGAAAATGTCTCGACAGGTGAGTATTATTGTCATCTTTGCGCTCCTAAGGGTGGCGTTGCTAACAACGGCAAGGGCTTCATGCTTGTATTTATGTACGTGAGTGTGAGTGCCGTAAAGCAGGTTTGTTCTCGCGAGATTAGTCGGGTCCGATCCACTGAAAGTTGCAAGTGCTGCTTTCAGGACACAGACACCGGAGGGAGGGGAGGAACCCATGAATCACCCCGCCAAGTCCTTGTTTACCCCCACAGGGACTCTAGAAAACATTTATTGAGGTGAAAAAACTCACTTAGTTCTGCTTTAAAGATAATTATTTAAAGTATCAGATTTCTCTGTTCAAAAGTTTTATTTTTTATTATTTATCAAGAATAAATCAAATGAACATATTATCAGGTTCTTACCACATTTCTATTAGTTTTCTTATTTAAACACGACTCTGAACATTTTATAGTTGTAACTTTGTGTTATTAACAAACATTTATATTGTTGTTAAGATGAATCATCTTTAAATTATTTTCCTTTTATTATTGTTTTATTACTCTGTGGTAGAAAGTTCAGTCTTTCTTTAGTCTTTAAGAGAAGTAATTACACATTATTACATGTTATTACATGTTATTACCTCACTGTTAACATGTTATTACTGGGCCGGTATGTAAGATCCTTCATGAGGTTCCTGGTGTCGTGAAATGAGCTGAAGAAGTTCTTGTAACGAGTTTATTGTTCTGTTCATGTTCTTTAAGTTACTGAATGAGCAGAACGAACTTCAATAACGTGCAGCTGTGACCCAACAGAACAACCTGATGTGGTGCTGATAAGACTTTCCCGGTCAGAACCTGTCTGGTCAGAACCGGCCCGGTCAGAACCTGTCTGGTCAGAACCTGTCCGGTCAGAACCGGCCCGTTCAGAACCCGCCCGGTCGGAACCTACCTGATCAGAACCTGTCCGGTCAGAACCTGCCCGGTCAGAACCGGCCCGGTCAGAACCGGCCCGGTCAGAACCTGTCTGGTCAGAACCTGTCTGGTCAGAACTGGCCCGGTCAGAACTGGCCCAGTCAGAACCGGCCTGGTCGGAACCGGCCCGGTCGGAACCTGACTGGTCAGAACCCGCCCCTGTCAGAACCCGCCCGGTCGGAACCTACCTGGTCAGAACCTGTCTGGTCAGAACCGGCCCGGTCAGAACCCGCCCGGTCGGAACCTACCTGGTCAGAACCTGTCTGGTCAGAACCGGCCCGGTCAGAACCCGCCCGGTCGGAACCTACCTGGTCAGAACCTGTCCGGTCAGAACCGGCCCGGTCAGAACCCGTCCGGTCGGAACCCGCCCGGTCGGAACCTGTCTGGTCAGAACCTGTCTGGTCAGAACTGGCCCGGTCAGAACTGGCCCAGTCAGAACCGGCCCGGTCAGAACCCGCCCGGTCAGGACCGGCCCGGTCAGACTCTGTCTGGTCAGAACCGGCCCGGTCAGAGCCTGTGGGGAGCTGAAGGCCTGGTTCTGAGCCAGCTTGATCCATCACCCTGAAGGAGGCGGCCTGAGTGGAGGTGATGGACAGCTTGTTGGAGGAGAACCTCTCATCTTTAGTTCTTTCTGTAGTGACTCGGTTCTGATCAGCCAACAAGTGGATCTGTGAGATGTTGTGATTGAACAAGTCGTTCCATGGTTCTGTTGGATCGTTCTAAAGACGCAGACGTGTCTCTAGTTTAGAGTCATGAGTTGATAGTAAAATGTTCCACTATGAACTAAAACTAGAACCGGTTCCACGTCTGCTCGGGTCACCTGGTTGCTTCATGTTGACGTGACGTCTGATGACCTGAATGTTCCTCCTCCTACAAATGGGTTCTAATGACACCAGGAACCCATCAGAACTCGGTCTTATGGGCCTGTTGGGTGCTCGGCTGCTTGAACTGATTCATCTGTTGGATTATTTCTGGATTAGCAGATTATCAGCAGCTTCAGGATCTAAAAGAAAACTGAATGTGAGACTGTAAATATGTAAGAATCACCGTCACCATCAAACGTCTCACAGATTATAAGAGATTCTTCATATCTGACCTGACGCGGCTGGAGACGCTAGTTTCCATGGTTACATGGTCCCTCAGGTCAGAAAAGGTTAACTGACCCAGAAACAGCTGGTTGAACGGGCAGGTCAGAGGTGACTCAGATTATTGTGGATTTTTCTGTGTTTCCTGTATTTATTGATATTGTTGGAGTACGTGTGCACATGGTGTCGTGATGTTTGGCTCAGACGTGTTTGTTCCGTGTTTGTAATGAAACATGAAGTTGGAGGAACTGAAGCAGTAAAATGAAGAAGTCTGTTTGTTGCCTGATGTTACATTCCAACTTACTGAGGACTGGAAGTCGTTCTGTAAACGTTCTGCACCAGTAGAACACATCAAACTCTTGGCTTGCACTTTATGAAGTTTATTATTATTATTATTATGATCTTGTTTGTTGTCTTTGTGACCCGTCGCTCGGATCAGAAGGTTCCGTTTGTTCTGTTCGTCTGCTGGACTTTTAACACCTTGTAACATGTTAAGCATGTTTTAAAAAGGCAGTAACATGATGATGTGTTAACACATCCACACGTGTTCTACACATGATGTTCCTACATGGTTCTGATTTACTGTATTATAACACATTCATCAGCCAGAACCTTCAACTACAAGTGGTCAAAGGAAGGAACACCGAAGAACCAGAGACAGAACCACAGGGACCGAGGAACAAGGGTGTACATGGAGACTGAAGGCTGGCTGATGGAATGCTTTGAACAACGTTCTTGTGTAAAACCTCGAGTCCTGCTGTTCATGTCAATGTTACTTTGACCTGTAGAACCTACTTAATCACTGTTCCTGACCAAGTCCCCCCTTCATGGCAACACTGTTTCTTAATTATCGTTTTGGCAGTCCACGGCGGACCGTCAGAGGTCCACGGCAGACCCTCAGGGGTCCACGGCGGACCTTAAGAGGTCCACCACGGCAGACCCTCAGAGGTCCTCCACGGCAGACCCTCAGGGGTCCACGGCGGACCTTAAGAGGTCCACCACGGCAGACCCTCAGAGGTCCTCCACGGCAGACCCTCAGGGGTCCACGGCGGACCTTAAGAGGTCCACCACGGCAGACCCTCAGAGGTCCTCCACGGCAGACCCTCACGGGTCCACGGCGGACCCTCAGGGGTCCACAGCGGACCTTAAGAGGTCCACAACGGCGGACCCTCAGGGGTCCATGGTGGACCTTAAGAGGTCCACAACGGCGGACCCTCAGGGGTCCATGGCGGACCCTCAGGGGTCCACGGCGGACCTTAAGAGGTCCACAACGGCGGACCCTCAGAGGTCCACGGCGGACCTTCCGAGGTCCACGGCGGACCCTCAGGGGTCCACGGCGGACCCTCAGAGGTCCACGGCGGACCCTCAGGGGTCCACGGCGGACCTTAAGAGGTCCACAACGGCGGACCCTCAGAGGTCCACGGCTGACCTTCCGAGGTCCACGGCGGACCCTCAGAGGTCCACGGCAGACCTTCCGAGGTCCACGGCGGACCCTCAGAGGTCCACGGCGGACCTTCAGGGGTCCATGGGAGTTCGGGATAAGATGGGTGTAGAAGGATTTAATGACAGTATTAAGGAAGTCATAATGTTATGGCTGATCTGGTTGTAATTGTATCTATAAAATAAAACCAATTAAGTATTTTATCTTTCATTAGACTAATTGTTGTGATGTTTTCTGTTCATCATAATTAAAGTGCAACTCGTCCCCAAATCCACTTGTTTTACTGATAAACTCTATAAATGAGTGTTTAATAGTCCTGTCTACATTTCTAGGTATTATTTTTTTGTATTTTAGCTCATTTTAATAAAACTATTAATTTTCTACCAAAAACCGTTCGTGGAGCGCCCTCTTCAGGTTAAAACATTATACTGCACTTAAATTGGAATCAAGCATTGCTATTGGCTGACACCTTATTTTCTCTATACGTGATGTCATCATTCAGCTGCTGTTGAGTATAAAAGAGCTTCGTCTCGGCCACACCTGTGTAGCAAGGTGGAGTTTGAACAAGAAATGTTTACAGTGTTTATCAGAGTTCATTTTAGTATTTGTGATTGTGTGAAAAATATTTTTTCTGCATTACTGAATGATTTTCTCTTCATACTGCGATACTTNCATCAAACTCTTGGCTTGCACTTTATGAAGTTTATTATTATTATTATTATTATGATCTTGTTTGTTGTCTTTGTGACCCGTCGCTCGGATCAGAAGGTTCCGTTTGTTCTGTTCGTCTGCTGGACTTTTAACACCTTGTAACATGTTAAGCATGTTTTAAAAAGGCAGTAACATGATGATGTGTTAACACATCCACACGTGTTCTACACATGATGTTCCTACATGGTTCTGATTTACTGTATTATAACACATTCATCAGCCAGAACCTTCAACTACAAGTGGTCAAAGGAAGGAACACCGAAGAACCAGAGACAGAACCACAGGGACCGAGGAACAAGGGTGTACATGGAGACTGAAGGCTGGCTGATGGAATGCTTTGAACAACGTTCTTGTGTAAAACCTCGAGTCCTGCTGTTCATGTCAATGTTACTTTGACCTGTAGAACCTACTTAATCACTGTTCCTGACCAAGTCCCCCCTTCATGGCAACACTGTTTCTTAATTATCGTTTTGGCAGTCCACGGCGGACCCTCAGAGGTCCACGGCGGACCTTAAGAGGTCCACCACGGCAGACCCTCAGAGGTCCTCCACGGCAGACCCTCAGAGGTCCACGGCGGACCTTCTGAGGTCCACGGCAGACCCTCAGGGGTCCACGGCAGACCCTCAGGGGTCCACGGCGGACCCTCAGGGGTCCACAGCGGACCTTAAGAGGTCCACCACGGCAGACCCTCAGAGGTCCTCCACGGCAGACCCTCAGGGGTCCACGGCGGACCTTAAGAGGTCCACCACGGCAGACCCTCAGAGGTCCTCCACGGCAGACCCTCACGGGTCCACGGCGGACCCTCAGGGGTCCACGGCGGACCTTAAGAGGTCCACAACGGCGGACCCTCAGGGGTCCATGGTGGACCTTAAGAGGTCCACAACGGCGGACCCTCAGAGGTTCACCACGGCGGACCCTCAGGGGTCCATGGCGGACCCTCAGGGGTCCACGGCGGACCTTAAGAGGTCCACAACGGCGGACCCTCAGAGGTCCACGGCGGACCCTCAGGGGTCCACGGCGGACCCTCAGAGGTCCACGGCGGACCCTCAGGGGTCCACGGCGGACCTTAAGAGGTCCACAACGGCGGACCCTCAGAGGTCCACGGCTGACCTTCCGAGGTCCACGGCGGACCCTCAGAGGTCCACGGCAGACCTTCCGAGGTCCACGGCAGACCCTCAGAGGTCCACGGCGGACCTTCAGGGGTCCATGGGAGTTCGGGATAAGATGGGTGTAGAAGGATTTAATGACAGTATTAAGGAAGTCATAATGTTATGGCTGATGTGGTTGTAATTGTATCTATAAAATAAAACCAATTAAGTATTTTATCTTTCATTAGACTAATTGTTGTGATGTTTTCTGTTCATCATAATTAAAGTGCAACTCGTCCCCAAATCCACTTGTTTTACTGATAAACTCTATAAATGAGTGTTTAATAGTCCTGTCTACATTTCTAGGTATTATTTTTTTGTATTTTAGCTCATTTTAATAAAACTATTAATTTTCTACCAAAAACCGTTCGTGGAGCGCCCTCTTCAGGTTAAAACATTATACTGCACTTAAATTGGAATCAAGCATTGCTATTGGCTGACACCTTATTTTCTCTATACGTGATGTCATCATTCAGCTGCTGTTGAGTATAAAAGAGCTTCGTCTCGGCCACACCTGTGTAGCAAGGTGGAGTTTGAACAAGAAATGTTTACAGTGTTTATCAGAGTTCATTTTAGTATTTGTGATTGTGTGAAAAATATTTTTTCTGCATTACTGAATGATTTTCTCTTCATACTGCGATACTTCTGATCTATAGCTTGGACATCTCTCTGAAACACACGTTTTCTGTTGAGGACAATGACGTGCAGCTGCCGCACACAGCTAAACCTGAGGCAGGCTAAAGCTAAATTTAGCTTTAGCTGTGGCTAACAACAATATATCATTAAGAGCCGGGCTCCTTTCTATGCCGCTAAACCGCTGCAGGGCGAACGATTGGTTCGAAATGATACGGATCAGGGCCGCTAGACTCGTCCACAGAAGCAGCTTCCTCTATTTAATCTGTTCCTTTTTGTCTGTCTGTGTGACATGTCAATCACCCCAGCACGCCACCACCAAGACATCATGTGTCTGCTAGTCTTTTAGGCACCGCCTTCTTTTTAGACATTTTTTAAAAAGGGAGTGCAGGTGGGGAGGTCATTTGAAAGGGGGTGAGTTGCACTTTAAGAAGAGGACCAGAACCAGGAGAACTATAGTCAAAGTTGGTCCAATTTGCTCCTGGTCGATCGGGGTTGCTCCTGGTCAGAATAAGAATCTTTAGAGCACAAGAAATAAGCTGCTGTTTTTTAATGGATGTTCTGTGTGAAGAACCCAGTTCTATAAAGACAAACTACTTGGGAACAAATCACAAGAAACTGCCGACGGACGGTCAGGTTTCCCTCCTGTACGGGAGGTGAATCACCTGTTCGGACCTGTGACTGTTTGCATTCCGTTACAAAGTGTTTCAGACTCTGATGAAAGAACCCGGTTCTTTGTGCGCAGCATGTTTGTTTAGAATAGAAAGTGCCAAAGAGACCGATGAGTTCTCATTGTTCCACCTTCATGATCGAGAACAATTAATGTAACTAAAAACTAAAGTTTTGTTTTTCTGTGTCTGTCCCAGATGGAATCAATAAAGAAAAGATCAGGCTTCATAAAAACCCGGATTCGTGTCTTCTCTGGGGATGGGGGGGTGGAACGGAACCAGAACCTCTGGCGTCTTGTTATAGGTCCATCAAGTGGCAGATAAGTCCAATTACGGAACCGACATGATGGTTCTAATCAGAATGCATATTTTAAGCTCGTGACGGAACCTGGTCTCAGAAAGTTCGGTTCGGTCCACAATCCACCACATAAATAAGGTGTTATATTTTCATCCTGAACATGAAGCTGCAGCCTGATTAGAGCAGAACATGGAAGGCGTAGTGCGCATGCTCGCCCAGTACAAACCCATTTATGTGCTGGGCAGAAACACGCAGCTCGATTAAAAATTGGATAAATAAACCTTTTTCTCATGGAGTTGCTCAGCAGTGTCGCGCAGGTTACGCACTGGTTACGTTCAGACGCGTTTTGTCGCATGTTGCTAAGAAACGTTAGTAATTACTCTGGTCCAATCACTGGGTGAGACTTATGTCACGTGCTACAAACCGACCAATCACTGAGGCGTTAGCCTCACCACTTGGGAGTTTATACTTCAACCGACTTTTTAGGGTCCTCAACCCTCAAAGTTCATAAAATAACAAACATTGTTGTTTTAATGAAATATATTTATCGATATAAACGAGTCCTTCTTGTTTTCCTTTAAGGTAAGCAGATAAATGTATTCGTGTCTGTTGTATTTACCGGATGTTTGTTTATGATGTTACATTTTAGAATCGCAGTTTGTTGTTGTTTCGGCGTGTTTTCTAATTGTTTGTTTGTTTAATTGCAGCTTTACAAGATAAACATGATATATATCTGAAATCAGAAAATACATACTGTTTATCATCACGTGATTATTTCTGTTTCACAGAGAAGAGCGATGAAAAATAGATCAGGTTCCCCTCCCGTGCACGTGCACATCAGTGACACCACACCTGTACACGTGCACGTGAAGAGCCGGAGTCCTGCCAGAGCCCCTCAGGTAAAACACCTGTGCATGTTCTCAGCGTGTGATGTGGAACCACAGATTAAGTTAATTAATTAATTTATTTGTTTCAAGCTTTTCTACCATCATAAACATATTTACACAAAACTATTTACATCCCGTGACCTGCTTGAAAACGAATAGGCATAAGTATAAACTTATGAGCACCATGTGATGGAACCTCTTTGGTCCCATTCAGCTCGTGGTTTCCAGTGTTTATGGTTCTTCTGAGGAACCCAGTAAAGAGACTGTGTTTATTCTGGGTTTAAAGAGAAAGACCAATGTGGACGGAGGGAACCTTCGTCCAACAGCTGCAGTGAAAACACGAGCTCCTCGGATCCCGAAAGGAAACGCGTCCCAGAGGAAACCGTTCTTCAAGTGGGAGGTTCGACATCACGGTCACACTCACTTCCTCCTCCACAGAACCTGAAATAATACTGGGTTTTTTTAAGGGGCCAACACACACCCTAGAGATCACACCTCCACTACCAGAACCAGAACCAGGCCAGTCTGTACTGCAACTGTCTGACCTGACATCTGAGGAAGAGGAGGGTCTACAGGGACGGATCCGTCAGTACGAGAGGAAGATCGACAGCTTGATGACTGAAGTCAGCTGTCTGAAAAACCAGGTGGGTTTCCTGTATCAGGTGGGTTCCATCAGAACAGAATCAGAACATTGAGGAACAGTTTCCTGAAGGTCTGCGTGAGTTCTGATGTGTAGTGGAACCGGGTCACTGCTGATGGTCCACGGATCAGAACCAGCCCAACCTCTCAGGAGGTGGATGGTGTTTGATCTTCTCTCTGTGTGTTCAGGTTGAACTGAGGAAGAAGGAGGAGCTTCTTCATCGTCAGTCGGAGCAGCTAGTCGCCTCCAAACGAGTGATGGCGGAGCAGGAGGAGGAGCTCGCCGAGCAGGAAAACACTCGATTACGTCAATCCATGGAGAAGATGCTGGAAGACTTAGAGTGAGTCCGATAATAAACAGTTTCCCAGTAGAACTGAAGAAGGTCCATAAAGGTCCCGGGTTTGGTTTCTGAGGAGGACGGGATCCTGTAAAACTCCTGAATCTGTCCCAGGAGACACAAAGACACATTAACAGACACAACCCTGGTTCTTTGGACCTGGTTCTGGGTTGTTTGTGGAGATTTTGTTTCTAAACAAACATTAAAATTCCAGTTAATTATTCTGATAAAGTCTTTGATCTCTTTAAACCCGGATCTGATTTTTAGTTCTGAAAACGTGGAACGGTGAATCTACTCGACCTTCTGAGGCTGCAGCTCTTTGAACCTGTATGACACGGATGGAACTGGATCTGTTGGATCCAGGTCTTGTTTCATGAAAGGAACTTTGTTTTCTCAGACTGGACGGTGTCTGTCGGGATTCTGAGGTTCTGCTCAGGAAACTTCTGGAAGCTGAGGTGGATGGAGCTGCAGCAGCTCAGGAAGTCTCGGCTCTCAGAGAGTCTGTTTCCAAACTCTGCACTTCTGGGAAAAACGTGAGTTTTTACTCAGTTTCTCGAGTCTTTAGCCGACCCAGCTGACCTGAGGACCAGGAAGTTGTGTGGTTCTTTCACTGGTTCCTCTCTTTCTGTTTTCTGGTGAAGGTTTCTGGTTCTACATCCTCAGCTTTAGCCCATCAGAAGGAGCTGCTGCTGCAGAAACTGAAGACCTTCGAGACCACGAACCGAGCGCTGCGTCACCTGCTCAGAGAGCAGCGAGAGTCTCAGGTAACCTGTGAGACCAGAACTTCTAAGACCCACATCCATTCTGGACTCGTCAGCGTTTCATGTTATTTTGTGCAGATGGAGTCGATCCGGCTGTCGGAGCAGAGAGGCGAGTTGCTGACGCGGCTGGTCGACACCGAGGCGGAAAACGCTGTGAGTTTACGGGTTCTACAGGAAGCAGTTTGTGTTGAGTTCTGTTAGGTTTTTTCCTTATTCTATCAAAACCTTCCATTATTATAAATATAAGAAATACGATCACTCAAGAAGGTTGGTTCAATAACCCAGCTGGGGAGAGTTTCTAACACCAACTCTGACCACTTCACCCAGCTCAGTCTTTTTATTCTCATAAGACACAGAACAGATAACAGTAAATCGTCACTCCCAAATCAGTGGAGCCACCTGTAGCTGTTTAACAGTGACCTTGGATTAGAAACAGGGAGTTCTGGGAAACAGCAGTGGGAAAGAAAGAGCATGTAACTAAAATAATCAGATAGCGAGGCCTGCATGAGAACCTGCACACATAAGTAACACAGAAAAGATCTTTAAAGAATGAACGTGTATAATTGATGTGGTTTGTCTACCCTATCAAGTTCTGTACTCGTGTTCCAGGTTCTTCATCATCTTCGGTTCCATGAATCAAACACTGGACCAAATACTTTCCTTCTTTCTTAGTTTGATCCCTGAAACTCGTTAAAACTTCAGACGTTCAGTGACGACGTTTTGTAATGAAGTGAAATCTGTAATATTTGAAGTTTCACGTCTCTCTCAGTAAATCAGCTGCTTGTTTTTATTTATATATTTATTTATCAGCATCTGATGGTGAAACTTCAGGAAAAAGACAAAGAAGTGACTCATCTGTGTGAACTTTTAGACTCTGAGAAGGTAAAACTCCATCAGCTGTAAACTCAGCGTGTGGATCCGGTAACAGCTGCTGGTTCCTAATAATTCTGTTTTTGGTTTGAAAATGCAGGAAAATGTTAAGAGTTCATTAGATTTGTCTAAAAGTCTGGAGTCAACTAGAACTCATTTACAAGCAGAGCTACGCAGCAAAACAGCGGAGAACAACCGGCTCTCTGTGCAGATGAAGGTTTGTCCAAACGTCCGCCTGAAGGTTCTACACGCACTCAGTATCACAGCTACACACACAACCTGAATCAGCTGCCAGTCTGTGGTTGTTCTTTCTGATTGGATCAGAACCTGGAACGGGCAGCCAATCAGCAGAGGGCAGAGATGGAGCACCTGTCGGAGCAGCTGATGAGACTGAAACAGGAAGCTTCAAGTGACCGAGAGGCTCTGAAACGAGCCACACGGGCCCAGAAACACCGAGCAGAGCGCAGTGAGGACGCCGCAGGCCAGCTGAGCGCTCAGCTGCTGGAGATGGTAGATGTTTCACATCAGATGTGTCTACAGGAAGTCGTAAATAATCTGCTGTGAGTGACAGAGACGTCCTGATGTGTCTGACAGGAGAAGCAGGTAGAAGAAGCTCTGACAGCAGCTGAAGTCTGGCAGCATCGCCACACAGACCAGGCAAAAGAAAAAGAGCAGCTGGAGCAGGACCTGGTTGTGATCAGCAGGTATCTGCACCGAGTCCAGATGTTTCACACGGATGTCCATGTGCATAAAGAAGAGATTCACATGTGATTCACAGCGTGCACACATAACTCAGCTGAAGCATGTCATGATAAATAACTTACATCTTCCTTTGAGAGTAAAGTCAGACTGTCGAGCTGAAACAGACTTCAAACTAAACTTATAAAATCAGCTGATTGAAATTTAACGAACAACATTTTAAATCTGAAAAGTTTCACTGAAGATTTTTTTTCTTGTGTTTGAAATCGTCTCCAGTCAGATGGAGAAATAGACAATCTGAAACAGCTGCGTGGACCAACAAGATCTAAGATCCAGTAAAACAGCTGGTCCAGGTCCAGATTTTACCACCAGAAACATCCAAATGCATCAGACAAAACCGATGGTTGGTGGTTTTGGTTCCTGGTGGTTTTGGTTCCTGGTGGTTTTGGTTCCTGGTGGTTTTGGTTCCTGCTGGTTTTGGTTCCTGCTGGTTTTGGTTCCTGGTGGTTTTGGTTCCTGCTGGTTTTGGTTCCTGGTGGTTTTGGTTCCTGCTGGTTTTGGTTCCTGGTGGTTTTGGTTCCTGCTGGTTTTGGTTCCTGGTGGTTTTGGTTCCTGCTGGTTTCATTGTGGGATTTTGTGGCCTTCAGTTTTCTAAAACTCTCACTTCTATTCTGTCAGACTGAGTTTTCTTTGATGTATGTCTTCAAACAGCTGCTGGTAACGAGTCTAAAGATTTACAGAAATGTCTTTTCATATTTGAAATATAAAGAAAGGGGTTCTGGTCTGATCTGGTCTGGTCTGATCTGGTCTGGTCTGGTCTGATCTGGTCTGATCTGGTCTGGTCTGGTCTGGTCTGATCTGGTCTGATCTGATCTGATCTGGTCTGATCTGGTCTGGTCTGGTCTGATCTGGTCTGATCTGGTCTGGTCTGATCTGGTCTGATCTGGTCTGGTCTGGTCTGGTCTGGTCTGATCTGGTCTGGTCTGGTCTGGTCCGATCTGATCTGATCTGATCTGATCTGATCTGATCTGGTCTGATCTGGTCGGGTCTGGTCTGATCTGATCTGGTCTGGTCTGGTCCGATCTGATCTGATCTGATCTGGTCTGGTCTGGTCTGATCTGATCTGATCTGATCTGGTCTGCTCTGGTCGGTCTGGTCTGGTCTGATCTGGTCTGATCTGATCTGATCTGGTCTGATCTGGTCTGGTCTGGTCTGATCTGGTCTGGTCTGATCTGGTCTGATCTGATCTGGTCTGGTCTGGTCTGGTCTGGTCTGGTCTGGTCTGGTCTGGTCGGATCTGGTCTGGTCTGATCTGATCTGGTCTGATCTGATCTGATCTGGTCTGATCTGGTCGGGTCTGGTCTGATCTGGTCTGGTCTGATCTGATCTGATCTGATCTGGTCTGATCTGGTCTGATCTGGTCTGGTCTGGTCTGATCTGGTCTGGTCTGATCTGGTCTGATCTGGTCTGGTCTGGTCTGGTCTGATCTGATCTGATCTGGTCTGATCTGGTCTGATCTGATCTGATCTGATCTGATCTGATCTGATCTGGTCTGATCTGGTCGGGTCTGGTCTGATCTGGTCTGGTCTGATCTGGTCTGGTCTGATCTGGTCTGATCTGGTCTGGTCTGGTCTGATCTGATCTGATCTGATCTGGTCTGGTCTGGTCTGGTCTGATCTGGTCTGGTCTGATCTGGTCTGATCTGGTCTGATCTGGTCTGATCTGATCTGATCTGATCTGATCTGATCTGGTCTGATCTGGTCGGGTCTGGTCTGATCTGGTCTGGTCTGATCTGGTCTGGTCTGGTCTGTCTGGTCTGATCTGATCTGGTCTGGTCTGATCTGGTCTGATCTGGTCTGGTCTGGTCTGGTCTGATCTGGTCTGGTCTGGTCTGATCTGGTCTGATCTGATCTGATCTGGTCTGATCTGGTCTGGTCTGGTCTGATCTGGTCTGGTCTGATCTGGTCTGATCTGATCGGGTCTGGTCTGATCTGGTCTGGTCTGATCTGGTCCGATCTGATCTGATCTGATCTGGTCTGGTCTGGTCTGATCTGATCTGATCTGATCTGGTCTGATCTGGTCTGGTCTGGTCTGGTCTGATCTGGTCTGATCTGGTCTGATCTGATCTGATCTGATCTGATCTGATCTGGTCTGATCTGGTCGGGTCTGGTCTGATCTGGTCTGGTCTGATCTGGTCTGGTCTGGTCTGATCTGGTCTGATCTGATCTGGTCTGGTCTGATCTGGTCTGGTCTGATCTGATCTGGTCTGGTCTGGTCTGATCTGGTCTGGTCTGATCTGGTCTGATCTGATCTGATCTGGTCTGGTCTGGTCTGGTCTGGTCTGGTCTGGTCTGGTCTGATCTGGTCTGGTCTGGTCTGGTCTGATCTGGTCTGATCTGGTCTGGTCTGGTCTGATCTGGTCTGATCTGATCTGATCTGGTCTGATCTGGTCTGATCTGGTCTGATCTGGTCTGGTCTGATCTGATCTGGTCTGGTCTGATCTGGTCTGATCTGATCTGATCTGGTCTGGTCTGGTCTGATCTGATCTGATCTGATCTGGTCTGATCTGGTCTGGTCTGATCTGGTCTGGTCTGATCTGGTCTGGTCTGATCTGATCTGGTCTGGTCTGGTCCGATCTGATCTGATCTGATCTGGTCTGGTCTGGTCTGATCTGATCTGATCTGATCTGGTCTGGTCTGGTCTGGTCTGATCTGGTCTGATCTGGTCTGGTCTGATCTGATCTGGTCTGGTCTGATCTGGTCTGATCTGATCTGATCTGGTCTGGTCTGATCTGATCTGGTCTGGTCTGGTCTGGTCTGATCTGGTCTGATCTGGTCGGATCTGGTCTGATCTGGTCTGGTCTGATCTGATCTGGTCTGGTCTGATCTGGTCTGATCTGATCTGATCTGGTCTGGTCTGATCTGATCTGGTCTGGTCTGGTCCGATCTGATCTGATCTGATCTGGTCTGGTCTGATCTGATCTGGTCTGGTCTGGTCTGATCTGATCTGGTCTGGTCTGGTCTGATCTGGTCTGGTCTGGTCTGATCTGGTCTGATCTGGTCTGGTCTGGTCTGGTCTGGTCTGGTCTGATCTGGTCTGGTCTGATCTGGTCTGATCTGATCTGGTCTGGTCTGGTCTGATCTGATCTGGTCTGGTCTGGTCTGATCTGATCTGGTCTGGTCTGGTCTGATCTGGTCTGGTCTGATCTGATCTGGTCTGGTCTGGTCCGATCTGATCTGATCTGATCTGGTCTGGTCTGGTCTGATCTGATCTGATCTGATCTGGTCTGATCTGGTCTGGTCTGGTCTGATCTGGTCTGGTCTGATCTGGTCTGATCTGATCTGGTCTGGTCTGGTCTGGTCTGGTCTGATCTGGTCTGATCTGATCTGATCTGGTCTGGTCTGATCTGATCTGGTCTGATCTGATCTGATCTGGTCTGATCTGGTCTGATCTGGTCGGGTCTGGTCTGATCTGGTCTGGTCTGATCTGGTCTGGTCTGGTCTGATCTGGTCTGATCTGATCTGGTCTGGTCTGGTCTGATCTGGTCTGGTCTGATCTGGTCTGATCTGATCTGGTCTGATCTGGTCTGATCTGGTCTGGTCTGGTCTGATCTGGTCTGATCTGATCTGATCTGGTCTGATCTGGTCTGATCTGGTCTGATCTGGTCTGGTCTGATCTGGTCTGATCTGATCTGATCTGGTCTGGTCTGGTCTGATCTGATCTGACCTGATCTGATCTGGTCTGATCTGGTCGGGTCTGGTCTGATCTGGTCTGGTCTGATCTGGTCTGGTCTGGTCTGGTCTGATCTGGTCTGATCTGATCTGATCTGGTCTGATCTGGTCTGGTCTGGTCTGATCTGGTCTGGTCTGATCTGGTCTGGTCTGGTCTGATCTGGTCTGATCTGATCTGGTCTGGTCTGGTCTGATCTGGTCTGATCTGGTCTGATCTGGTCTGGTCTGATCTGATCTGGTCTGATCTGGTCTGATCTGGTCTGGTCTGGTCTGGTCTGGTCTGATCTGGTCTGATCTGATCTGATCTGGTCTGGTCTGATCTGGTCTGATCTGATCTGGTCTGGTCTGATCTGGTCTGATCTGGTCTGATCTGGTCTGATCTGGTCTGGTCTGGTCTGGTCTGATCTGGTCTGGTCTGGTCTGATCTGGTCTGATCTGGTCTGATCTGATCTGATCTGATCTGATCTGGTCTGATCTGGTCGGGTCTGGTCTGATCTGGTCTGGTCTGATCTGGTCTGATCTGATCTGATCTGGTCTGGTCTGGTCTGATCTGATCTGGTCTGGTCTGGTCCGATCTGATCTGATCTGATCTGATCTGATCTGATCTGGTCTGGTCTGGTCTGATCTGGTCTGGTCTGATCTGGTCTGGTCTGGTCTGATCTGGTCTGATCTGATCTGGTCTGGTCTGATCTGGTCTGGTCTGGTCTGGTCTGATCTGATCTGATCTGGTCTGGTCTGATCTGATCTGGTCTGATCTGATCTGGTCTGGTCTGGTCTGATCTGGTCTGATCTGGTCTGATCAGGTCTGGTCTGGTCTGGTCTGGTCTGATCTGGTCGGGTCTGGTCTGATCTGGTCTGGTCTGATCTGGTCTGGTCTGGTCTGGTCTGATCTGGTCTGATCTGATCTGATCTGGTCTGATCTGGTCTGATCTGGTCGGATCTGGTCTGATCTGGTCTGGTCTGATCTGGTCTGATCTGGTCTGGTCAGATCTGGTCTGGTCTGATCTGGTCTGGTCTGATCTGGTCTGGTCTGGTCTGATCTGGTCTGATCTGATCTGATCTGGTCTGATCTGGTCTGGTCTGGTCTGATCTGGTCTGGTCTGATCTGGTCTGATCTGATCTGGTCTGATCTGGTCTGGTCTGGTCTGGTCTGGTCTGGTCTGATCTGGTCTGGTCTGATCTGGTCTGATCTGATCTGGTCTGATCTGGTCTGGTCTAGTCTAGTCTAGTCTAGTCTAGTCTAGTCTGGAGTTTTCTGAGGACTGTTGGACTCTGTTCTGTTAGTCGTGTGTCTGAGCTGACTGAGGAGCTGCGTGGTGTGGAGGACAGAGGCCACTCGGACAGAGAGACACTGCTGGATCGGCTACATGAACTGACCTCTGAGAACACTGCTGTCCAACTGGAGAACCGGTCCCTGAAGGTGAGACAATTCATCCGTTAAATACTCAGTAGCTTTCTGTTCCACGTAGTTAGAATCTGCTCCACTTCCACACGTTTACATTAGCTTTATGTAAATTGACCAACTGTCCTGTTGATCCTATAAAATCAGCTAATTGAGGGTTTTTTCAGGCTACAGTGTCTGCGGTGGAGGACAAACTGTCTGTGTCTCAGTCTGAACTTCAGAAGGTCAAAGCTTCCATCAAACAGTATGAAGACCTGCTGGACAGCTACAAGATGCAGGTGGGTGCAGGTACATTCTGACTGGATCACCTGATGATGCCCCGCCTCCACTTTCTGTTTAACCAACTCCAAACAGGCTGGAAAGACTCGGGCCGAAGCAGATGAGTACCGTGCTCGTCTGGCTCAGGCTGAAAGGGAGGCCCAGTCTGTCCAGGGGGAGCTGGAGCAGGAGATCCAGGAGGTGCGCAGGAAGCTGCTGGGCCAGCTGGCGGAACTGGAATCTCTACCAGAAGCCTTACGGCGCTCTGAGCTGCAGCTGCAGGAGGCTCAGGACCAGGAGCGCAGCCAGGAGAGACGAAACATGGAGCTCAGCACCACCCTGACGGAGCTCCGTATGAAGGTCTCAGCAGTCCTGTTAGCATCACGTATCAGCTATTTAACCATCACGAATCAGCTGTTTAACCATCATGTGTCAGCTGTTTAATCATCACGGATCAGCTGTTTAACCATCACGAATCAGCTGTTTAACCATCACGAATCAGCTGTTTAACCAGCACGAATCAGCTGTTTAACCAGCACGTATCAGCTGTTTAACCATCAAGTATCAGCTGTTTAACCATCACAAATCAGCTGTTTAACCAGCACGAATCAGCTGTTTAACCATCACGAATCAGCTGTTTAATCATCACGTATCAGCTGTTTAACCAGCACGAATCAGCTGTTTAACCATCACGAATCAGCTGTTTAACCATCACGAATCAGCTGTTTAACCATCACGAATCAGCTGTTTAACCAGCACGAATCAGCTGTTTAACCAGCACGTATCAGCTGTTTAACCATCAAGTATCAGCTGTTTAACCATCACAAATCAGCTGTTTAATCATCATGTATCAGCTGTTTAATCATCACGGATCAGCTGTTTAACCATCACGAATCAGCTGTTTAACCATCACGTATCAGCTGTTTAACCATCACGTATCAGCTGTTTAACCATCACGTATCAGCTGTTTAACCATCACGTATCAGCTGTTTAACCATCAAGTATCAGCTGTTTAACCATCACGAATCAGCTGTTTAACCATCACGTATCAGCTGTTTAACCATCACGAATCAGCTGTTTAACCATCACGAATCAGCTGTTTAACCATCACTTATCAGCTGTTTAACCATCACGAATCAGCTGTTTAACCATCACGTATCAGCTGTTTAACCATCACGTATCAGCTGTTAAACCATCACGTATCAGCTGTTTAACCATCAAGTATCAGCTGTTTAACCATCACGAATCAGCTGTTTAACCATCACGTATCAGCTGTTTAACCATCACGTATCAGCTGTTTAACCATCACGTATCAGCTGTTTAACCATCACTTATCAGCTGTTTAACCATCACGTATCAGCTGTTTAACCATCACGAATCAGCTGTTTAACCAGCACGTATCAGCTGTTTAACCATCACGTATCAGCTGTTTAACCATCACGAATCAGCTGTTTAACCAGCACGTATCAGCTGTTTAACCAGCACGTATCAGCTGTTTAACCATCACTTATCAGCTGTTTAACCATCACGAATCAGCTGTTTAACCATCACGTATCAGCTGTTTAACCATCACGTATCAGCTGTTTAACCATCACGTATCAGCTGTTTAACCATCACGTATCAGCTGTTTAACCATCACATATCAGCTGTTTAACCATCAAGTATCAGCTGTTTAACCATCACGTATCAGCTGTTTAACCATCAAGTATCAGCTGTTTAACCATCACGTATCAGCTGTTTAACCATCACGTATCAGCTGTTTAACCATCACGTATCAGCTGTTTAACCATCACAGCAGAGCGAGATGGTCCAAACAGCTGATTAATCAACTTTCATCACATCATCAGAATTTTCTTAAGATATAAAGACATTTGTGTTGATCAAGACTGTTTAAGAAGGTACCAGGAAGTCTGACTGCTGGGAAGGACAAGAGACGTGGACCGGATCAGCAGTTCTGGACTCCAAACGGTCTCACTGTGGTTTTCTCTTGTGTTAGATGGAGACTCAAGGAAGCCAAACGGACCTCCTCAGACAGAAGAACAAGAAGCTGATGGAGGAGAACCAAGAACTGCAGCAGCAGGTCCAGACTTTGGAAAGGTTGGTTACCTCTTAACTTCAGCACCGTTCAGAACCAAAAACTCCTCTGAGCTCCGATTGCTGCACTTCATCTGGATTCTAACGGATCCTTCCTGTTGGTTCTGTTCTCCCTCCTTTAACAGGAAGCTGGAGGAAGCTGCCAGTCAGAACTCTGACCTTCAAGCTCTCGTCACCAAGCAGGAGAAGACGCTCCAGAGCAGTCGTGTCTCTCTGGAGGAACGAAGCAGAGAATGTTCCCTGCTGAGCCGGAGGCTGGAGGAGGTTCTGGATGATGCTCGCCAGCAGGTGACCTGGAACAGCTAGTTTAAACTCATGTATATTATTTTTCTCTCCGTCTCTGCTAATGTGGGGAATTTTCAGATGTTAGGGACCAGAGAACGTGCTGCCACCAAAGAACGCTCTACCCAGGTCTTAATCTTGGACCTAGAGACCCAACTGAGCAGAACCACCACAGAAATTGAAAAGCTGAGACGCACTAAGGAGGAGGTGAAGGTTTTTTATGAGTTGACTGAAACTGTATTATAGCTGTCCAACAAGTCTGTAAGGTACTTCATGATTCCCAGGTGGAGAGACGGTACCAGAGCCGCCTGCAGGATCTGAAGGACCGTCTGGAGCAGTCGGACAGCACCAACCGAAGCCTTCAGAACTATGTTCAGTTCCTCAAAGCGTCGTACTCCAATGTTTTTGGGGACGTTGTCCTCAGCAGCTCCCTGAGGGTCCCTTCACCCGTCTGACAGCTCACAGTTCAAAACCTGCCTGAGTGGAACCTGATGAAGACTTGGAAGACCTGATCAGACTCAGAGAACTGAAGACCAGAACTCATCCAGGAAATGTTGCGCTGTTCCAGACTGAGAACTCGTCCTGGTTAAATCAACTGAATTTAAAATACATTTTGTATCCTGATCTTGTTTTTGTTTAAACTCACTATATTTTATAATTAAAACACCAACAGAGCTTCAGTGCAACAGTAAGACATGAACATAGAGCTGAAATAACATCAGGAGCGTGTGGCAGAACAGGACGGGCTGGGACAGGACGCGGCAGGGCAGGACGGGCTAGGACAGAATGCGGCAGGACAGGACGGGGTGGGACAGAACGCGGCAGGACAGGACGGGGTGGGACAGGGCGCGGCAGGGCAGGACGGGCTAGGACAGAACGCGGCAGGACAGGACGGGCTGGGACAGGACGCGGCAGGGCAGGACGGGGCAGGGCAGGACGCGGCAGGGCAGGACGGGCTAGGACAGAACGCGGCAGGACAGGACGGGCTGGGACAGGACGCGGCAGGGCAGGACGGGCTAGGACAGAATGCGGCAGGACAGGACGGGGTGGGACAGAACGCGGCAGGACAGGACGGGGTGGGACAGGGCGCGGCAGGGCAGGACGGGGCAGGGCAGGACGCGGCAGGGCAGGACGGGCTAGGACAGAACGCGGCAGGACAGGACGGGCTGGGACAGGACGCGGCAGGGCAGGACGGGGTGGGACAGGACGCGGCAGGGCAGGACGGGCTAGGACAGAACGCGGCAGGGCAGGACGGGCTAGGACAGAACGCGGCAGGGCAGGACGGGCTAGGACAGAACGCGGCAGGACAGGACGGGGTGGGACAGGGCGCGGCAGGGCAGGACGGGCTAGGACAGAACGCGGCAGGACAGGACGGGCTGGGACAGGACGCGGCAGGGCAGGACGGGCTAGGACAGAACGCGGCAGGACAGGACGGGCTGGGACAGGACGCGGCAGGGCAGGACGGGGCAGGGCAGGACGCGGCAGGGCAGGACGGGCTAGGACAGAACGCGGCAGGACAGGACGGGCTGGGACAGGATGCGGCAGGGCAGGACGGGCTAGGACAGAACGCGGCTGGAAAGGACGGGGTGGGACAGAACGCGGCAGGACAGGACGGGGTGGGACAGGGCGCGGCAGGGCAGGACGGGCTAGGACAGAACGCGGCAGGACAGGACGGGGTGGGACAGGACGCGGCAGGGCAGGACGGGGCAGGGCAGGACGCGGCAGGGCAGGACGGGCTAGGACAGAACGCGGCTGGACAGGACGGGGTGGGACAGAACGCGGCAGGACAGGACGGGGTGGGACAGGGCGCGGCAGGGCAGGACGGGCTAGGACAGAACGCGGCAGGACAGGACGGGCTAGGACAGAACGCGGCAGGGCAGGACGGGCTAGGACAGAACGCGGCAGGACAGGACGGGCTGGGACAGGACGCGGCAGGGCAGGACGGGCTAGGACAGAACGCGGCAGGACAGGACGGGGTGGGACAGGGCGCGGCAGGGCAGGACGGGGCAGGGCAGGACGCGGCAGGGCAGGACGGGCTAGGACAGAACGCGGCAGGGCAGGACGGGCTAGGACAGAACGCGGCAGGGCAGGACGGGCTAGGACAGAACGCGGCAGGACAGGACGGGCTGGGACAGGACGCGGCAGGGCAGGACGGGCTAGGACAGAACGCGGCTGGAAAGGACGGGGTGGGACAGAACGCGGCAGGACAGGACGGGGTGGGACAGGGCGCGGCAGGGCAGGATGGGGGGGACAGAATGCGGCAGGACAGGACGGGCTGGGACAGGACGCGGCAGGGCAGGACGGGGTGGGACAGGACGCGGCAGGGCAGGACGGGCTAGGACAGAATGCGGCAGGACAGGACGGGGTGGGACAGAACGCGGCAGGACAGGACGGGGTGGGACAGGGCGCGGCAGGGCAGGACGGGGCAGGGCAGGACGCGGCAGGGCAGGACGGGCTAGGACAGAATGCGGCAGGACAGGACGGGCTGGGACAACGCGGCGGGACAGGACGGGGTGGGACAACGCGGCGGGACAGGACGGGGTGGGACAGGGCGCGGCAGGGCAGGACGGGCTAGGACAGAACGCGGCAGGGCAGGACGGGCTAGGACAGAACGCGGCAGGGCAGGACGGGCTAGGACAGAACGCGGCAGGACAGGACGGGCTGGGACAGGACGCGGCAGGGCAGGACGGGCTAGGACAGAACGCGGCAGGACAGGACGGGCTGGGACAGGACGCGGCAGGGCAGGACGGGGCAGGGCAGGACGCGGCAGGGCAGGACGGGCTAGGACAGAATGCGGCAGGACAGGACGGGGTGGGACAGAACGCGGCAGGACAGGACGGGGTGGGACAGGGCGCGGCAGGGCAGGACGGGCTAGGACAGAACGCGGCAGGGCAGGACGGGCTAGGACAGAACGCGGCAGGACAGGACGGGCTGGGACAGGACGCGGCAGGGCAGGACGGGCTAGGACAGAACGCGGCGGGACAGGACGGGGTGGGACAGGGCGCGGCAGGGCAGGACGGGGCAGGGCAGGACGCGGCAGGGCAGGACGGGCTAGGACAGAACGCGGCAGGACAGGACGGGCTGGGACAGGACGCGGCAGGGCAGGACGGGCTAGGACAGAACGCGGCTGGAAAGGACGGGGTGGGACAGAACGCGGCAGGACAGGACGGGGTGGGACAGGGCGCGGCAGGGCAGGATGGGGGGGACAGAGCGGGGCAGGAGAGGGCGGGGGGGGACAACGCGGCGGGACAGGACGGGGTGGGACAACGCGGCGGGACAGGACGGGGTGGGACAGGGCGCGGCAGGGCAGGACGGGCTAGGACAGAACGCGGCAGGACAGGACGGGGTGGGACAGGGCGCGGCAGGGCAGGATGGGGGGGACAGAATGCGGCAGGACAGGACGGGCTGGGACAACGCGGCGGGACAGGACGGGGTGGGACAACGCGGCGGGACAGGACGGGGTGGGACAGGGCACGGCAGGGCAGGACGAGGTTGGACTGTGATTTTATACACTAATTTAGAGCCTAAAGTTTATCACTAAAAATAGTTCATTTTGGTGGGACTTACTCTTTCAAGGGAAAATTTTGAAGAAATTTTTTACCTAGTATCTTAGTTATTACTTTTGTTATTGCTGTAAATACTTTTAACAAATAGAATATAATATAACACACGTAGTGTTAAGAGAGGTGAAAGGAAGAGAAATTGAACTTTCAACCTCATGCTTTGTAGAGAAACAGCAACCCGAGGCCACAGAGATACATGAGAGGTGAAAGCAAAATACATTTAAACCTTTACCAAATGGTAAATAAATGAAACAGTTTAATAGTTAGAAATGCCTAAAGTCGTAACAAGAATCTCCTGTTTGTACAACATAAGATTTTATTATTTGAATGGCTGAAGTGGCACAAACGGTGTTATAGCGGTCCCGCCCGCTCCCCCGCCCGCTCCCCCCGTGTTATAAATGTCCTGCCCGCTCGCTCTCCCCCGTGTTACAATGGTCCCGCCCGCCCGCCCGCTCTCCCCCGTGTTACAACGGTCCCGC
>SSNP01000317.1:0-13379 GCA_006937955.1 Pachypanchax playfairii | reverse complement strand
GGGATTTGCTGTGTTATTTCACTGTTACTTTTGATTTGGGAGAGTTTTATCAGTTGGTCACGCTGATAAGTCTTCCGTTGCCATGGAGACTCATCATAACCAAATCTGGAAACAGCCAAAAAGAGCCAAAAACATCCAAAAAACTCTCCCGTGCAGCACAGCCCCCGAACCGACGTAAAAATCCTCTTTTAAAAAAACTAATTTGACAGCTGAAGTCTGTCAAAAGACGGCTGTAATTTTTAAAAAATCACGATAGCAAAGACAGAGCTACTACAATTGCTGCCACCTCGCGGCGCATTCTAGAATGAAAAGAGTTCGCTTGATGTTTAATTATTGATCTATTTCCTTTATGTGAAACACTATCATCTTCTCCAGTTTCACAGCACAATCCAAGAAGAGTCCACCTACTACTGTCATTTAGCAGACGCTTTTATCCAACCTCTCCTCGTTTTAACCTCTTCAAACATGATGAATTTCACAGACAGGAACACGGATGTGTCATGTTCTACATGTGGAGTCAGGATCAGAACACTGAGTCACTGGTTCAAGAACATCGAGTTCAACAGAGAAGATGTGAATAACAACCTGTCCTTCATGGAAGACTGTCTCTATTTACTTGTTTATCAGAGACACACACATCTTGTCTCACACCATCCACTGAAGTACAAACAGTATCATAACAGTTCACACCTTCAGACATGTGACCAAAACATCTTATATATACAAATATATGTGAGCAAGAACATCTTCATGAACCAGGAAGTAAAATCCAGTTGTTGTTTTTAACCTGTTAGTACCTGGATGATGAAGAACCTTCATCAGCAAACAGTCAAAGCTGATGAGATATTGTAGAGATCATGTGATCAATACAGAAAACATGCTTGTAACACTTAGACTGTATCTTCAGCTGGAAAGTTTGCAGTTTCCTGTTTACAACATAGACCTGAAAAGGCTTTTATTTTAGTAAAAAAAATAAAAATTGTCTCTTGTTTCTGTTTTTAATCCTTTAATCTGAGATTCAAAACATAGTAGAAAATAAATGTCCTGGATTCCATGCTGTAATAAGATAATGTAAGATTTACAGAGTAGATGGTATTATCTGAAGAACACGGATGAAGCTTAACCCTCATTATAAATATATTATAAAAATGTTTCAGATTTAGTGACTAAGATTAGGTTTATCTTTTACAGTGTTATGTGGGGTGATTGCTGTTTGTCTTGGTGTTCTTGGTGTTAAACACTTTCTATAAGATATTTGTAGTTTTTCTGTATTTTGTTTAATTCCCCAGGTGGGAGTGCAACATCTTCACCTGCAATGCTTGGCACAAGACGGCACAGTTCAAACTACCAGAGGGCCCAGTCACCTATGCAACTCGACTCATTATGGAGACAGTTTACACAAAAGTCAGTATACAGGTTAGTACTGTGGGGTCGCTCAAGGATGTGTACTTAGTCCCTGCATGCTTTGGTCTGACAACAAACAAATATTCTTTATTTGATTTTCATGATCAGGGTCTGAGAAGCAAACTCCCTATTTTATCGGGACGTATTCATCTCAGTCAGGCGAAGATTTAAGAAGATCTCATGTAACATTGTTTTAATCGACACACATTAAATGATTATTTCTTCGATAACTTTTACATCATATTACTGGAATAAAAACACTAAGATTTTGTTCACAGCATGCAGAGCCATTCTATGATGAACCTGACAGGAAGAACTATAACAGCTACAGAATGTACCTGTCGTCTCCACAAGAGTACGGTGAGGAGCGCTACGAGGATGAACCGGTCCACCTGACCCTGTCTTCACCTGATGGCTATGTTAGTAAGTCACTCCAGTTCAAAGCCAACACCAACTACGTGGATTTCTACTCCACCACACGGAGGCCTTCAAACAGGGCAAATAAGTTCACCGGCTCCCCTGACTCCTGGGTATAGATACTAAAATGGACACAGGGTGCTTTAGTGTGTTTCTGTGGATGTTTGTGTGTGGGGCGTGCACGTGTGGATGCATGTGATTGAGTGTGTTGGGACTGTGCTGAGTCAGGACTTGCTCTTTGCAGCTTTTGACTAAGTCAGACAGTGATCAAGATAATCCAGATGTAGAATTATTTACAGTTTAGTTATTTTATGAGGTTGTGTGGATTTTTCAGTGTCTTACCTGCAGCAGTCAGAGACATCTCAGTCTGAAGTATCGGGCAGAAACTCCAAATCTGGATCCAAATTAAGGAATATGAAACTAGATCCTGTCATGGTTCAGTTACCAGGTGGGGGTTGTTTAGAACTCCAAGAGCGACCCAACTCCAAACACACACGAGAGAACCAGGGATCAGTGAAAGTGAGTTTATTATTATACGTGCACGAGACAACAGTACAGTGATATGAAATGTGCACGATGAAAAAAAACACAGGACTGGAACTGAGGCGGGGTGGAGACTCGATCCTGGAGGAGAGGCTCGTTAGAAACACATAACAACAACCCGCTGCAGTGTGCGGGGATAGTGCGCGGATTACTCACGGTGACGCGGTGACTGAAGCTGCGTGAGGTGAGATCCGGAGGCACTGCAGCGGGGGTGGTGCTCCAGGAGTAGAGGCAGTGTGGTGAGGTCCGGGACGTGGTGCTGTCTCCACAGACGTGACTGTGGCAGGGGTGACAGCAGCGCGCTCACCGGAGAGGTGTGGATCCAGAGGAGACCAGAGACACACAGGAAGCCAGAGGGAGAGCGAGTCGCGTGACACCGCAACAGAGCCCTTGAGATCCCGTGGAGAGCCAGTCCTCTATATAGGCGGGTAGCTGACCACGCAGAGGCACTGGAACTGGAGGAAACGCTCCAGGACACGGGATCGAGAACGGGGGGAGGAGAGCGGGTCGTGGAGCTCACGACCGCAGAACCCCGTAGGAGTAGAGTCCTCTTTCCGGCGGGTTGATGACCACGCAGAGGCACTCAGAGCTGGAGGAGCGCTCCAGCATATATGACTGAGAATAAAGGAGGAGAAGGCAGGTTGGTAGCAACTAACAAAACGTCTGTCATAACATTCCCCTGGCCACTCTGTACCACGATTAGGCTGTGGAAGAGTACGAACTGGCGCCTGTCTGTGGTTCTTCCTCTGATTAAATACCCAGCTCTCCTGAGCTGGGTAACGATCCATACCTGAAACCACTGATGACTGCCACGCCCTGGAAATGACAATTAGTGTCACAGAAACACACCACCCACCAGCTGCAGAGATCCCCACAGTCACCAGTGAAACACAACTACAGTGAAAAAGCCATCACCAAAACATAAGCCCAAACAAAACCCCAGACCCTGACAGATCCATTCATTGATCTTAAATTAGTTTTATTTTTAGCTTTCAGTTTGTTTTGAATATACAAAAAATGAACACAATAAAAGTCTAAGATGTAATTACATGGAACAGTGTTGGTTATGGAATGAAAGTAAAACAACTGCAATTTGGGATTAAAATGTCTATCAGTCTAGACATTAACGTTTACAGAGAGACAGTTTTATGTATAAATACAGTTCCTGTGTAAGATCGTCTGATTTTTTATTGAAATAATTTGATAAATTAGTCCACAGAATAATCAATATAAAGATACAGTGGCAGCTGCATTGTCTCCACTTCTGTGTTAATCTGTCCCAGATTATTTAAAGTGGTGATTTAAACATCAGGATTTTCATTTTTTTCCCTCAAAACTGTAACTTGAAAACCACAAAATTCAGAACTGAAACTGTGAAGAACATTTTTTAAGCATGAAGATTCCACCTGAATAACCCAAACCCGTCTAACTCAGCTGTTCTAACTCAGCTGTTCTTACTCAATTGTTCTGACTCAGCTGTTCTAACTCAGCTGTTCTTACTCAGCTGTTCTAACTCAGCTGTTCTAACTCAGCTGTTCTTACTCAGCTGTTCTAACTCAGCTGTTCTAACTCAGCTGTTCTGACTCAGCTGTTCTGACTCAGCTGTTTTAACTCAGCTGTTTTAACTCAGCTGTTCTGACTCAGCTGTTCTAACTCAGCTGCTCTAACTCAGCTGTTTTAACTCAGCTGTTCTAACTCAGCTGTTCTTACTCAGCTGTTCTAACTCAGCTGTTCTAACTCAGCTGTTCTAACTCAGCTGTTCTGACTTAGCTGTTCTGACTCAGCTGTTTTAACTCAGCTGTTCTAACTCACCTGTTCTAACTCAGCTGTTCTAACTCAGCTGTTCTAACCCAGCTGTTCTAACTCAGCTGCTCTAACTCAGCTGTTCTAACCCAGCTGTTCTAACTCAGCTGTTCTAACCCAGCTGTTCTAACTCAGCTGTTCTAACTCAGCTGTTCTTACTCAGCTGTTCTAACTCAGCTGTTCTAACTCAGCTGTTCTAACTCAGCTGTTCTGACTCAGCTGTTCTGACTCAGCTGTTTTAACTCAGCTGTTTTAACTCAGCTGTTCTAACTCAGCTGTTCTAACCCAGCTGTTCTAACTCAGCTGTTTTAACTCAGCTGTTCTTACTCAGCTGTTCTTACTCAGCTGTTCTAACCCAGCTGTTCTAACTCAGCTGTTCTTACTCAGCTGTTCTTACTCAGCTGTTCTGACTCAGCTGTTCTGATTCATCGGTTTTAACTCAGCTGTTCTGACTCAGCTGTTCTTACTCAGCTGTTCTAACCCAGCTGTTCTAACTCAGCTGTTCTTACTCAGCTGTTCTTACTCAGCTGTTCTTACTCAGCTGTTCTAACCCAGCTGTTCTAACTCAGCTGTTCTTACTCAGCTGTTCTAACCCAGCTGTTCTAACTCAGCTGCTCTAACTCAGCTGTTCTAACTCAGCTGTTCTGACTCAGCTGTTCTGATTCATCGGTTTTAACTCAGCTGTTCTGACTCAGCTGTTCTAACTCAGCTGCTCTAACTCAGCTGTTCTAACTCAGCTGTTCTGACTCAGCTGTTCTGATTCATCGGTTTTAACTCAGCTGTTCTGACTCAGCTGTTCTGATTCATCGGTTTTAACTCAGCTGTTCTGACTCAGCTGTTCTAACTCAGCTGCTCTAACTCAGCTGTTCTAACTCAGCTGTTCTGACTCAGCTGTTCTGATTCATCGGTTTTAACTCAGCTGTTCTGACTCAGCTGTTCTGATTCATCGGTTTTAACTCAGCTGTTCTGACTCAGCTGTTCTAACTCAGCTGCTCTAACTCAGCTGTTCTAACTCAGCTGTTCTGACTCAGCTGTTCTGATTCAGCTGTTCTAACTCAGCTGTTCTGACTCAGCTGTTCTGATTCATCGGTTTTAACTCAGCTGTTCTGACTCAGCTGTTCTAACTCAGCTGTTCTAACTCAGCTGCTCTAACTCAGATAATACATATTCTACTGTGGAAAAGTGGAAAATGGGTCACGTGTTCACTTTAAATTCAGTTGGATGTATTTAATTTGCTGGAGATTCCCCGTGTCTCTGACAGCTGACATGAGGACGGATGTGTCTTAGTCCACACAACCACACTTTAACTAAACTAAGTTCACAGCTGGTGGGTTAGTTAAGAACCTGGATCAGTGTTTTATTAAATCTACCATCCTGGTTTGGTTCATGTTCATGTATTAAAGATGCAAATGTTTGTAGTGAAAATTGTCAGCATGTATGAATCAAGTTCTTTGAACTGGAAGTCAGATGAAAACTAAAAAGATGTTGTCAAGTCTGTCAGGAAACATGTTGATGGTCACGTTGGGTTGAACCACTTTTATTTATAAAAACCATGTCGGCTTAGTCAGAAGGTGCTTTTTAAAGGGGAAACAAAATGACCCTCACGTCACTGTTTATTGGAGTGTTTGTGTTCATCGAGTCATTTATGTGAGCAGTAAAAATTCCCCGTGTTTTGACTGTATTACAGATGTACCACAATCACACTGAATGTGAGAGAAGCTGTTAACTTAATGTCCTACATCATGTTTCATGTAAAGCAGGTTAAAGTTGGATGAGTATATATTTAACATTTGGAGATGAGAAACCTTTAAAGACTCTGAACAGGAGTTAAGATTCTTCATTGAGGTTCAGTGTATCATACAGGTGTCTGTTAGAAAAAACAACTTCTGTATTTGTACAGATAAAATGGATTAATTGTCATGTTACATGGTTGTATATATATATATAAGGTTTATATGTAATTGTGTGCAGCAATGTTTTTATTATGAATTGATTCATCATTCACATGTAATCTGACCAAAAAAAGTCACATCTTTGTGTTCTGTAGAAAAATGTGGATAATGTGAAATGTTATAAAGTGATAATATATGTATGAGGACGAAGGATGCTGTGATTTATGAGTCTGTCTGGTTACAATTCAATTCATACATTTCTGTTTAGGATTATTTAGATGATCAGAAGGAGAAAACATTTGTTTGATATATATAATATAGAAATAATATCTCCATCATGTAATACTGAGATAATATCTCAACCTGAGAGACAGATGATTTATAAAATATCAGATATTACCTAAAAAACACATGACTGTAGTTTGTGTTTTAGTGGGAGGTGACCAAAAAAACTTTAAAAAAAAATCAAATTTAAGTTAATAAAGTGCACAAATCCAACAAATTCAATTCACTTGTATTTATAAAGAACCAGTTCATAACAAAGGTCATTTCAAAGCACTTTAAAGAAATATCAAATCGATTTGTTATTTATTTAAAAAAATAAACATAACAAAATGTGGTGAATTAGTTTTTTAGTGAATAAATTTTTACGTCTAGTCTTTAAGTTTCTGTTTTGGAGGTTCATATAAAAATAAAAAAACTCTCCTGATTCAGATGAAGTTATATGAGAAAACATTAATCCAAGTTTGGATGTTGATACTGCCTTCTGCTGGCAGCTTGTTTGTACTGCACTCGGTTGGCATACTGCCCTCTGCTGGCAGCTTGTTTGTACTGCAGTCTGTTGACATACTGCCCTCTGCTGGCAGCTTGTTTGTACTGCACTCTGTTGGCATACTGCCCTCTGCTGGCAGCTTGTTTGTACTGCACTCTGTTGGCATACTGCCCTCTGCTGGCAGCTTGTTTGTACTAGACTCTGTTGGCATACTGTCCTCTGCTGGCAGCTTGTTTGTACTAGACTCTGTTGGCATACTGCCCTCTGCTGGCAGCTTGTTTGTACTGCAGTCTGTTGGCATACTGCCCTCTGCTGGCAGCTTGTTTGTACTGCAGTCTTTTGGCATACTGCCCTCTGCTGGCAGCTTGTTTGTACTGCAGTCTGTTGGCATACTGCCCTCTGCTGGCAGCTTGTTTGTACTGCACTCTTTTGGCATACTGCCCTCTGCTGGCAGCTTGTTTGTACTGCACTCGGTTGGCATACTGCCCTCTGCTGGCAGCTTGTTTGTACTGCAGTCTGTTGGCATACTGCCCTCTGCTGGCAGCTTGTTTGTACTGCAGTCTGTTGGCATTCTGCCCTCTGCTGGGAGCTTGTGTGTACTGCAGTCTGTTGGCATACTGCCCTCTGCTGGCAGCTTGTTTGTACTGCAGTCTGTTGGCATACTGCCTGCTGCTGGCAGCCTGTTTGTACTGCAGTCTGTTGGCATACTGTCCTCTGCTGGCAGCTTGTTTGTACTAGACTCTGTTGGCATACTGCCCTCTGCTGGCAGCTTGTTTGTACTGCACTCTGTTGGCATACTGCCCTCTGCTGGTGGATTGTTTGTACTGCAGTCTGTTGGCATTCTGCCCTCTGCTGGGAGCTTGTGTGTACTGCAGTCTGTTGGCATACTGCCCTCTGCTGGCAGCTTGTTTGTACTGCAGTCTGTTGGCATACTGCCTGCTGCTGGCAGCCTGTTTGTACTGCAGTCTGTTGGCATACTGTCCTCTGCTGGCAGCTTGTTTGTACTAGACTCTGTTGGCATACTGCCCTCTGCTGGGAGCTTGTGTGTACTGCAGTCTGTTGGCATACTGCCCTCTGCTGGCAGCTTGTTTGTACTGCACTCTGTTGGCATACTGCCCTCTGCTGGCAGCTTGTTTGTACTGCACTCTGTTGGCATACTGCCCTCTGCTGGCAGCTTGTTTGGACTTGGCTCTTAAGCACTGTTCTGGCAGTTGGTTTTTATTTTATTTTGTTTTATTTATTATTATTATTATTATTATTATTTATTTTATTTTTTTATCTATTTTTTAAATGTAATTTAATTCAATTTAATTTAATTTTATTTTATGTGTGGCCAAATGGAAGAGAAACATTAATCTTAGTCTGGATGTTAATACTACCTACTGCTGGCAGCTTGTTTGTACTACAGTCTGTTGGTATACTGCCCTCTGCTGGCAGCTTGTTTGTACTGCAGTCTGATGGCATACTGCCCTCTGCTGGCAGCTTATTTGTACTGCAGTCTGTTGGCATACTGCCCTCTGCTGGCAGCTTGTTTGTACTGCAGTCTGTTGGCATACTGCCCTCTGCTGGCAGCTTGTTTGTACTGCAGTCTGTTGGCATACTGCCTGCTGCTGGGAGCTTGTTTGTACTTGGCTCTTAAGCACTGTGCTGGCAGTTGGTTTTTATTTTATTTTATATTATTTTATTTATTTTTTAAATTTAATTTAATTCAATTTATTTATTTATTTTTTTATGTGTGGCCAAATGGAAGAGAAAACATTAATTTAAGTCTGGATGTTAATAGTACCTACTGCTGGCAGCTTGTTTGTACTGCACTCTGTTGGCATACTGCCCTCTGCTGGCAGCTTGTTTGTACTGCACTCTGTTGGCATACTGCCCTCTGCTGGCAGCTTGTTTGTACTGCACTCTGTTGGCATACTGCCTGCTTCTGGCAGCTTGTTTGTACTGCACTCTGTTGGCATACTGCCTGCTGCTGGGAGCTTGTTTGTACTTGGCTCTTAAGCACTGTGCTGGCAGTTGGTTTTTATTTTATTTTATTTTATTTATTTATTTATTTTTTAAATGTAATTTAATTCAATTTAATTTTATTTTATTTTATGTACTGCACTCTGTTGGCATACTGCCTGCTGCTGGCAGCTTGTTTGTACTGCACTCTGTTGGCATACTGCCCTCTGCTGACAGCTTGTTTGTACTGCACTCTGTTGGCATACTGCCCTCTGCTGGCAGCTTGTTTGTACTGCACTCTGTTGGCATACTGCCTGCTTCTGGCAGCTAGTTTGTACTGCAGTCTGTAGGCATACTGTCTGCTGCTGGGAGCTTGTTTGTACTTGGCTCTTAAGCACTGTGCTGGCAGTTTGTTTTTATTTTATTTTATTTATTTATTTTTTAAATGTAATTTAATTCAATTTAATTTTATTTTATTTTATGTGTGGGCAAATGGAAGAGAAAACATTAATTTAAGTCTGGATGTTAATACTACCTACTGCTGGCAGCTTGTTTGTACTGCACTCTGTTGGCATACTGCCTGCTGCTGGGAGCTTGTTTGTACTTGGCTCTTAAGCACTGTGCTGGCAGTTGGTTTTTATTTTATTTTATTTATTTATTTATTTTTTAAATGTAATTTAATTCAATTTAATTTAATTTTATTTTATGTACTGCACTCTGTTGGCATACTGCCTGCTGCTGGCAGCTTGTTTGTACTGCACTCTGTTGGCATACTGCCCTCTGCTGGCAGCTTGTTTGTACTGCACTCTGTTGGCATACTGCCCTCTGCTGGCAGCTTGTTTGTACTGCACTCTGTTGGCATACTGCCCTCTGCTGGCAGCTTGTTTGTACTGCACTCTGTTGGCATACTGCCTGCTGCTGGCAGCTTGTTTGTACTGCACTCTGTTGGCATACTGCCCTCTGCTGGCAGCTTGTTTGTACTGCACTCTGTTGGCATACTGCCTGCTGCTGGGAGCTTGTTTGTACTGCAGTCTGTTGGCATAGTGCCCTCTGCTGGCAGCTTGTGTGTACTGCACCCTGTTGGCATACTGCCCTCTCCTGGCAGCTTGTTTGTACTGCACTCTGTTGGAATACTGCCCTCTGCTGGCAGCTTGTTTGTACTGCACTCTGTTGGCATACTGCCTGCTGCTGGCAGCTTGTTTGTACTGCACTCTGTTGGCCTACTCCCCTCTGCTGGCAGCTTGTTTGTACTGCACTCTGTTGGCATACTGCCCTCTTCTGGCAGCTTGTTTGTACTGCACTCTGTTGGCATACTGCCTGCTGCTGGGAGCTTGTTTGTACTGCACTCTGTTGGCATACTCCCCTCTGCTGGCAGCTTGTTTGTACTGCACTCTGTTGGCATACTGCCCTCTGCTGGCAGCTTTTATGTACTGCACTCTGTTGGCATACTCCCCTCTGCTGGCAGCTTGTTTGTACTGCAGTCTGTTTGCATTCTGCCCTCTGCTGGCAGCTTGTTTGTACTGCACTCTGTTGGCATACTCCCCTCTGCTGGCAGCTTGTTTGTACTGCACTCTGTTGGCATACTGCCCTCTGCTGGCAGCTTTTATGTACTGCACTCTGTTGGCATACTGCCTGCTGCTGGCAGCTTGTTTGTACTGCACTCTGTTGGCATACTCCCCTCTGCTGGCAGCTTGTTTGTACTGCACTCTGTTGGCATACTGCCCTCTGCTGGCAGCTTGTTTGTACTGCAGTCTTTTGGCATACTGCCCTCTGCTGGTAGCTTGTTTGTACTGCAGTCTGTTTGCATTCTGCCCTCTGCTGGCAGCTTGTGTGTACTGCACTCTGTTGGCATACTGCCCTCTGCTGGCAGCTTGTTTGTACTGCACTCTGTTGGCATACTGCCCTCTGCTGGCAGCTTGTTTGTACTGCACTCTGTTGGCATACTGCCTGCTGCTGGGAGCTTGTTTGTACTGCAGTCTGTTGGCATACTGCCCTCTGCTGGCAGCTTGTATGTACTGCACTCCGTTGGCATACCGCCCTCTGCTGGCAGCTTGTTTGTACCGGAGTCTGTTTGCATACTGCCCTCTGCTGGCAGCTTGTTTGTACTGCAGTCTGTTTGCATTCTGCCCTCTTCTGGCAGCTTGTTTGTACTGTACTCTGTTGGCATACTCCCCTCTGCTGGCAGCTTGTTTGTACTGCACTCTTTTGGCATACTCCCCTCTGCTGGCAGCTTGTTTGTACTGTACTCTGTTGGCATACTGCAGTCTGTTTGCATTCTGCCCTCTGCTGGCAGCTTGTGTATACTGCACTCTGTTGGCATACTGCCCTCTGCTGGCAGCTTGTTTGTACTGCACTCTGTTGGAATACTGCAGTCTGTTTGCATTCTGCCCTCTTCTGGCAGCTTGTTTGTACTGCACTCTGTTGGCATACTGCCCTCTGCTGGCAGCTTGTTTGTACTGTACTCTGTTGGCATACTGCAGTCTGTTTGCATTCTGCCCTCTGCTGGCAGCTTGTGTGTATTGCAGTCTTTTGGCATACTGCCCTCTGCTGGTAGCTTGTTTGTACTGCACTCTGTTGGCATACTGCCCTCTGCTGGCAGCTTGTTTGTACTGCACTCTGTTGGCATACTGCCCTCTGCTGGCAGCTTGTTTGTACTGCACTCTGTTGGCATACTGCCCTCTGCTGGCAGCTTGTTTGTACTGCACTCTGTTTGCATTCTGCCCTCTGCTGGCAGCTTGTTTGTACTGCAGTCTGTTTGCATTCTGCCCTCTGCTGGCAGCTTGTTTGTACTGCACTCTGTTGGCATACTGCCCTCTGCTGGCAGCTTGTTTGTACTGCACTCTGTTGGCATACTGCTTGCTGCTGGGAGCTTGTTTGTACTGCACTCTGCTGGCATACTGCCCTCTGCTGGCAGCGTGTTTGTACTGCACTCTGTTGGCATACTGCCTGCTTCTGGCAGCTTGTTTGTACTGCACTCTGTTGGCATACTGCCCTCTGCTGGCAGCTTGTTTGTACTGCACTCTGTTGGCATACTGCCCTCTGCTGACAGCTTGTTTGTACTGCACTCTGTTGGCATACTGCCCTCTGCTGGCAGCTTGTTTGTACTTGACTCTGTTGGCATACTGCCCTCTGTTGGCAGCTTTTATGTACTGCACTCTGTTGGCATACTGCCTGCTGCTGGCAGCTTGTTTGTACTGCACTCTGTTGGCATACTGCCCTCTGCTGGCAGCTTGTTTGTACTGCACTCTGTTGGCATACTGCCCTCTGCTGGCAGCTTGTTTGTACTGTACTCTGTTGGCATACTGCAGTCTGTTTGCATTCTGCCCTCTGCTGGCAGCTTGTGTGTACTGCAGTCTGTTTGCATTCTGCCCTCTTCTGGCAGCTTGTTTGTACTGCACTCTGTTGGCATACTGCCCTCTGCTGGCAGCTTGTTTGTACTGCACTCTGTTGGCATACTGCCTGCTGCTGGGAGCTTGTTTGTACTGCACTCTGTTTGCATTCTGCCCTCTTCTGGCAGCTTGTTTGTACTGCGCTCTGTTGGCATACTGCCCTCTGCTGACAGCTTGTTTGTACTGCACTCTGTTGGCATACTGCCCTCTGCTGGCAGCTTGTTTGTACTGCACTCTGTTGGCATACTCCCCTCTGCTGGCAGCTTGTTTGTACTGCACTCTGTTGGCATACTGCCTGCTGCTGGGAGCTTGTTTGTACTGCACTCTGTTGGCATACTGCCCTCTGCTGGCAGCTTGTTTGTACTGCACTCTGTTGGCATACTGCCCTCTGCTGGCAGCTTGTTTGTACTGCAGTCTGTTGGCATACTGCCCTCTGCTGGCAGCTTTTATGTACTGCACTCTGTTGGCATACTGCCTGCTGCTGGCAGCTTGTTTGTACTGCACTCTGTTGGCATACTGCCCTCTGCTGGCAGCTTGTTTGTACTGCACTCTGTTGGCATACTGCCTGCTGCTGGGAGCTTGTTTGTACTGCAGTCTGGTGGCATACTGCCCTCTGCTGGCAGCTTTTATGTACTGCACTCTGTTGGCATACTGCCTCTGCTGGCAGCTTGTTTGTACTGCACTCTGTTGGCATACTGCCCTCTGCTGGCAGCTTGTTTGTACTGCACTCTGTTGGCATACTGCCCTCTGCTGGCAGCTTGTTTGTACTGCAGTCTGTAGCCATACTGCCTGCTGCTGGGAGCTTGTTTGTACTGCACTCTGTTGGCATACTGCCCTCTGCTGGCAGCTTGTTTGTACTGCACTCTGTTGGCATACTGCCCTCTGCTGGCAGCTTGTTTGTACTGCAGTCTGTTTGCATACTGCCCTCTGCTGGCAGCTTGTTTGTACTGCACTCTGTTGGGATACTGCCCTCTGCTGACAGCTTGTTTGTACTTCACTCTGTTGGCATACTGCCTGCTGCTGGGAGCTTGTTTGTACTGCAGTCTTTTGGCATACTGACCTCTGCTGGGAGCTTGTTTGTACTGCAGTCTGTTTGCATTCTGCCCTCTGCTGGCAGCTTGTTTGTACTGCAGTCTGTAGGCATACTGCCTGCTGCTGGGAGCTTGTTTGTACTTGGCTCTTAAGCACTGTGCTGGCAGCTGGTTTTTATTTTAT
>SSNP01000316.1:317641-331973 GCA_006937955.1 Pachypanchax playfairii | reverse complement strand
CAACCCTACCCCCAACCCTAACCCTAACCCAACCCCAACCCTCACCCCAACCCCAACCCCAACCCTAACCCTAACCCTAACCCTAACCCTAACCCTAACCCTAACCCTAACCCTAACCCTAACCCTAACCCTAACCCTAACCCTAACCCTAACCCTAACCCTAACCCTAACCCTAACCCTAACCCTAACCCTAACCCTGACTCTTGATCCAGGATCTCAGTCCTAATTCTGAAGAAGTTGAGATCCTGTGAATCCCATGCACAATTTGGTTCCATGAAAGTTAATTCTAACCCGAACCATTTCTCAACCCTAAACTTAACCAATTGGGATCCAATGCCTAATCTTAAAACCTTGGACTGACAAATTCAAATCTGACTGCATGTCCATTATAAGTCCTGACAAGAGACCCACACCATAAAACCAAATTCAACTCTTCCCATTTAATTAATTAATTAAGGGCAAATTGACCTTTGACCCTGACTTGCTAGGGAGGACTGGGCGTATTGACTTGAGTGGGACGGCCCATGCATGTGACTCGCAGCGCCTTCGGCGCTGCTAGTCCCAAATATTCTTCACCTAACCCTAACCCTAACCCTAACCCTAACCCTAACCCTAACCCTAACCCTAACCCTAACCCTAACCCTAACCCAACTTCACCCGACTCTGAACCTAGACCAACACCTTACCCGAGCCCTAATCTTAACCAGGTGGAACCCTAACCCTAACCCTAATTGACTCTTGATCCAGGATCTCAGTCCTAATTCTGAAGAAGTTGAGATCCTGTGAATCCCAAGCACAATTTGGTTCCATGAAAGTTAATTCTAACCCGAACCATTTCTCAACCCTAAACTTAACCAATTGGGATCCAATGCCTAATCTTAAAACCTTGGACTGACAAATTCAAATCTGACTGCATGTCCATTATAAGTCCTGACAAGAGACCCACATCATAAAACCAAATTCAACTCTTCACCATTTAATTAATTAATTAAGGACAAATTGACCTTTGACCCTGACTTGCTAGGGAGGACTGGGCGTATTGACTTGAGTGGGACGGCCCATGCATGTGACTCGCAGCGCCTTCGGCGCTGCTAGTCCCAAATATTCTTCACCTAAAATATCAGGGATTTATGAAGATCTAAACCCTACCAATATACTTTCTCTAACCTTAACAGGTAATAACTCAAACAGACCTAAACCTAACCCTCTCCTAATCTTAAAATATCAGGGATTTATGAAGATCTAAACCCTACCAATATACTTTCTCTAACCTTAACAGATAATAACTCAAACAGACCTAAACCTAACCCTCTCCTAATCTTAAAATATCAGGGATTTATTAAGATCTAAACCCTACCAATATACTTTCTCTAACCGTAACAGGTAAAACACAGATCAGGAGCAATAAACCAGCTGGACTGACAAAGAAAGGCAGACTGCTCAGAAACTCCAAAAAAAGAAAACCAGTAATCTAATAGTTCAAACTAACCAATAAACAACCCTAGAACTGGATTAACAAGGAAAGTAGACCGCACCCAGAAAATCCAAAAAGAAAGTCAAGAATCAAACATTCAAAATTAATTAATAAACTACACCAGAAAGGTGACAAAAACACTGAAACAGAAAGGAAAAAAGAAAGAAATCAATATTTGTAACTCTATACTGCCCCCTGCTGTCTAACAAAAGGATTTAACACAGAACAGGAACTACAAGCAAGGAAAGCAGACTGCTCAAACTACAAAAAAGAAAGCCAAGAATCTAATAGTTCAAATTAACCAATAAACAACCCTAGAACTGGTATAACAAGGAAAGCAGACCGCTCAGAAATTCCAAAAAGAGAGTCAAGAATTTAACAATTCAGATTAATTAACTACAGCAGAAAGGTGACAAAAACACTGAAACAGAAGAGACCTCAATATACAAAGGAGAAACAGAAGAATAGAAAAACAAAACCGGATATTCAATGGTGGAAGTGATATGGACATGTGGACTGCAAGCAACGTGCGATGGCCAGTGCATTGCCCTCGACTCCCTACTTCAAACTGCGAAGTCGTCGGACGACGCAGGGGGAGCGTTGAGATAAATATAAAAACCTAACCCTAACCCTAACCCTAACCCCTAACCCTAACCCCTAACCCTAACCCTAACCCTAACCCTAACCCTAACCCTGAACCATTTCTCAACCCTAAACTTAACCAATTGGGATCCAATGCCTAATCTTAAAACCTTGGACTGACAAATTCAAACCTGACTGCATGTCCATTATAAGTCCTGACAAGAGACCCACATCATAAAACCAAATTCAACTCTTCACCATTTAATTAATTAATTAAGGGCAAATTGACCTTTGACCCTGACTTGCTAGGGAGGACTGGGCGTATTGACTTGAGTGGGACGGCCCATGCATGTGACTCGCAGCGCCTTCGGCGCTGCTAGTCCCAAATATTCTTCACCTAACTTAGCTAGTGCCTCTTTTCCTCTCGTTTACTGCTCTGACCCCCCCGGCTTGTTGGGGTATTTAAAAATCAATATGAATGTGATGGTGATTAACCCAAATTCTTATCATTCCAGGTGCTGGTGTGATGATTTACAGTTTACATTTAAAACTAAACACAAAAAGATTGCTTCTGTGAAAAAAGATTGTCATGTTGAACACTGTATCTGATTTGTCTGATTGCCAGTGAATGCACCTGATGTATGTATAAACCAATGGGATGCCTCGATTGCACTCCACTTCCTATTTACCGGACGCTAAACAACTTTTCATTGGTGGTGAGGCTAACCCGGAAGAGAGCATCATGGGTATTGTAGTTCTAACTGTTAAATGTCACGCGGTGTTTACGCAGCCATCTTAGAGCTACTAGAGACGAAGAGGGACGGCTGTTGTGAACAAGTGAGTCTGATGAAGGTTTAATCCAAACCGAAACGTAACGTTATACTTGTTCAGAAAAGAAGTCTAAAGCTGTAATGAACCTTGCAAAGTCAAAATAAACAAGAGTTCCAGCATTACAAACCGCGTTTTTATTTTAGAAGCATTCAGTTACAGTTAGCGATTGTGCTAAGCTAAAAGATCGCTTCAACATGACGCTGCATCATCCAGAGGAGGCGTCTTCAGCCGCAACTCCGAAAAGACACCGTAGGGGCAGAAGGAGATCTGAGCCGCAGACACGGATGGGGCCACAGGCAGCAACCCGGCCTGCAGGGGGAGCAGATGGAGGAGGTAAAGCAGATGACAACAAGCGCCATCTTGTGGGATTTAAAACTCCACCTAGACGACCCACAAACCACAAGAAATCACCTGAAAATTCAGATTTTAACTCAAAGGTGCGAGTTGTGCACAAGATTATTAAAGCCACACATCATTTGAATAATATCTCAGGTGACACTTACCCTCCATCTCTAAACAACATGATGAACAACTTGACAACATCAATCAAACCAGCTGTTCCTAATGAAAACACACAGAGACTCATCTTAGAAAATGCCAAGAACTGGGCACACAATACTGTGTGTATTTTAAAGGAACATTACAGGCAGATTGTGGACTCTGAAACACAAAAACTGTCTGGTGATGATGTGTCTAAGTGTCTAACTTATTTTGGAGTGGCCGCTGCCTGGGCGAGGAGGAACCTGGGGAGACGCCTGAAGGACGAGACGCTGGATCAAGCCCGCAAACTGATGATCGCGAGACTCCTCGACATCAGACCTCAGGCTGAACCACACTCCACAACAGAGAGAGCACCAACTCCATCCCTCAGCCCACAGGTAAAATGCAAACCTGCACAACCACCTGTTAAAAGACCCACAACACAGACCAGTGTGAGGATGAGCAGTGCTCCAGGATGCAGCAGAATCACATCCACAGCATCCTCTTGGATCAGCACAGAGCCACAGACGGAGTCAAAACCAGCCAGAGAACAGGTGAAGAACAATAACTCATCTCACCTTTCTTTAACTAACCTGACTTTTGACCCAGAGCAGAGTTTCACGGCAGCCAATGTTCAGATTCCCTCCCTTGGAGGGACACCGGCTGTCGGAAACACTCTCACCTCACAGCCACAACAAACCCCACAGGATGATGGAACTCAGCCCAACAGGATGGAATCCACCTCGAATCAAGAGAAGAACATCACACCTCCACCGACACAGACCAAAGAGGCGGAAACAACATCTCTCATCAGCATCAGGAGATTGACAGAAGCCTCACAGCTGGAGAGAGTAATTTGATTTATATCCACAATGTATTGACTGTATTTGAGATTGGCATGGTTTCACCAACAGTATTTGGGGATAAGATAAGAATTTCATATTTACAATGCTTGAGTCAAGGGTAGAAGACTTATTTCGGTAAGATGCACTGAAATATTCACCTGAATTCCACTTATATTTTTGAGAGGGTGTTTTGAGTTTAATGTTGCTGTTTAACCACAGGAGGGCAGCATGCGATAGGAGGAGAGCCTGGAGTGAATAACCTCTTTATTATACACAATTTATCCCCAGACTGGGAGTTTCATGTGTTTTGACCTAGATTTTTTGACCTCCACGGACTCTAACCTGTACTTCACCCGACTCTGAACCTAGACCAACACCTTACCTGAGCCCTAATCTTAACCAGGTGGAACCCTAACCCTAACCCTAATTGACTCTTGATCCAGGATCTCAGTCCTAATTCTGAAGCAGTTGAGATCCTGTGAATCCCAAGCACAATTAAGTTCCATGAAAGTTAATTCTAACCTGAACCATTTCTCAACCCTAAACTTAACCAATTGGGATCCAATGCCTAATCTTAAAACCTTGGACTGACAAATTCAAATCTGACTGCATGTCCATTATAAGTCCTGACAAGAGACCCACATCATAAAACCAAATTCAACTCTTCACCATTTAATTAATTAATTAAGGGCAAATTGACCTTTGACCCTGACTTGCTAGGGAGGACTGGGCGTATTGACTTGAGTGGGACGGCCCATGCATGTGACTCGCAGCGCCTTCGGCGCTGCTAGTCCCAAATATTCTTCACCTAACCCTAACCCTAACCCTAACCCTAACCCTGTTAGGTTTCTTTCCTTATTCTATCAAACCTTTTGTTAATATAAATAAAGATCACTCAAGAAGCTTTGTTCAATACTCAGCTGAGGAGAGGGTCAAGTACGCAGCACCTCTGCGAGACAACTCTGACAACTCTGCTGCACGCTTCTCAGCTCAGTCTCTTTATTCACTTAGAAACAGCAATAACAGATAACATAAATCATAGATCAGGTCAGCTGAGCCAGTGGCGGCTGGTACCCCACAATTACCTTGGATTAGGAAAAACAAAGTGTTCTGAGGGAGAATGTGTAAATCAGATAACAGTAGCAGGTCAGATAACAGGGCCTGTGTGACTGCTGCACACAGGTCATGCAGGAGGTTTGTTCAAAGCTGGTGTCAGGCGTGAACATGTATAATTTCTATGTTTCCCATTCTCTATCAGATCCTGCCAGAGTAAAAGCACATAGCATGCTACCGGTGAACAACTCACAGCCTTCATGTATGTTACGTACTGCATCGATGCTCTTTGGGACACTAAAGTTGCTGTTACCGTGTTACTTCTAGCTGTCAGCAAGCGGAATGCAGCAACAGGTAAGGACCACTGCGCCGCTCTGCGTCCTTCTGTGTTTATACCGTAACGTACATATTGACTTAAAATTACAAAAATATTGATATTTTAATAAGATAATCGATTCTAAAACATAAAAAGCTGGAATCAGATGAATTGATCTTTTAGTATCGATCCGCAAATCCTTAGTATTTATCATGATTTTAGGTATAAATGTTCTGTTGGTTTTAAATAGTTATTCATACGTATGTTAAAACCAAAACCTGTTATGAATGCTTTCATAAGAAAGATAAACTTTTCGTTATAGAGTTATAAGTTTAATTTTCATCCTGAGACAAAACTAAGTATCTTAATATTCAAAAGGGGGAGCGGAAATCAAATAAAAATCAAAGATTTAACCATTGGCTGAATTGTCTTGTTTTTCCTAATAAATATACACTATAAATTTAATTGGCCGTTTCCATGAGTTCATGTGGGATTCTGAGTCACTTTCAGAAGCAGACCTCCCAATTTCAAAAACTGAGATTGAGTGTTAGAGGAATAATTTAGTCAACAGATTAGTAATATTTGATTTCCTTCTATTTAGTCGTTGGTGCCCCATCTTTAAAGAGTCTTGAGAGGTAATTTATCGCTACAGCAGTAACCAATGAATTTTTCGTCAAGTGAATAATGAAGTAAGGAGTAAAGGGTACAATGGTGAGTTTTGAAAGGAGCATTGATTACAAATCGAATGGCAGAGTGGTAAAGGCGGTCCAACTTTTTCAACAACTGCTTAGAAGCCAAGCTGTAAATGACATCACCAAAGGTCCTGTATCATGAAAAATCAACTTTTTGGAGCTTTTAACCATGTTGTGATGCTGTTTCTTTATTTAAAAGACCTCCAGAGTGGTTTTTGGCTTAATTCGTGCATTCCCGAGTAATCCTGCTGAAACCTGCGCTCTGAGCAGCTGCTTTACTCGCTCATGTAAAACGGCTGAGTTTGAACCCCTTTACGTCACGGTGTCGTATCAGGAAGTTCCTGACCAATCCCTGCTGCCCCTGTAGTAGGTATGAGGCGAGCTGCGAGAGTCTGAAACAATTTGTCAGGAGCTCATCACGCCAGATGTCTAACCTACAGCCCAGAGTTCACACACTTCAACCACCTGCTGCTCTTTATTAGCATGAGCTGCTAATAAAGACTTATCAACTCGACCCTGCTAATCACATGTCAGTATGAATCCAGCTTTACAGCTGAGCTCCATGTCACTGCAGCCCGTCCCATCACTGGATAAAAGACACAGTCACTCACCCTGCCAGCGCTCAGTCAGACGTCCCGTTTGCCACGAGCTCCTGTTAGCCTCCGTGCTGCAGTTTAACCGCCTCATTAATCCAGCCTCAGACCTCAGACCTGTCCCGGTCGATCTCTCTCTCAGTCCGCCTCATAAAAATGTCTCGTCGAAAATGCACATTTGGCTGCGAGAGTTACAGAAGTTTATTTAGTGTTTCTAAACAGACCAATGAGACTCACAGTTGGGAGGCGGGGTTTTAGGTAAACCGAGCGTTTTTACTTCCTGGTCACAGAATAACTCGAGAATATAAGTTATATTTCAGGACAAATGAAGTGAATATAACTCAAACAGTAAGGTTTTATCATATATGTGTCGATCCCAGACGTTGAAAACCGTAAAATAGCACGATACAGTCCCTTTAAATATGGGAAGGATGGTCATTTGGATCAATGTTTGTCTTGCAGAATAAGTGAAAGAGGAGTGCATTCTATAAAGAAAATCTAATTTTCATCTAACTTTGGATCGCAAAGAGTCAATGTGAGTAGAGAAGGACAAAGTATTATCTAACCAGATACCAAGATACTGTAACCTGGTCTAGAAGTGTCCCATCAATAGAAGAAATACTGGGGGTAAATGAAAGAACATGCCCACTTCTTTCCCAACCACAAGATGTTTGTCTTGGAAACATTTAGCCTTAGATGCAATTTCGAGAGGGCAGACTGTAGTTCATTGTAACTATGTATTATTTCTCTGTCTATTAGATAATTAAATCTAACGATAATCTTTATTCTCTCTTGGTGATCCTTGTTATTGTTAAGCATATCAAAGACACGGTGTGTTTCCCAGGTTGTAAGTGACAGTATACCAGATTTGCTTAACAATTTTAGCAGACAAACAAAAGTTTATCTAACTTCTTCTGATTTAAGGAAAAAATCTCCAAAAGGACATAATCCTGTTTAAAAAAATCAAACAGAATCAGGAGAGAAACATTTTATTTATTTACATTTTTCCATTTTATTTATAACACGAATACACAGACTTACAAAAACACAAACTCCTCATGCAAAATTTAAATCAATATTTCATGATAAAGAAAAGCATCTTATCATACTCGCAGTTATTTCAGCTGCAGGACCACCTAAAAGGCACAAATTAACATCAAATCAGACTGTTAATGAGGAAATTATCAATTTAAACAAACTAAAGATAAAAAATCTGCATGAGTCTTCTTCCCAAATTAAAGACCCTAAATGTTGTTTGACTTGATGATGCTGCCACCAAGTGCAGAATCAGAAAATCATCTGTTTAATGCTGTTAAAAGCTTTTCGCCTTTTTGTTGTGTAGTTGCAGGAAAAACTTCCCCGTGACTCGAATTGGTGTTGGCTGTGCCTGAAAACAACTACAATTCTCTGGAGGTGATCAACTAGGAGAAGTCATGGTAAAAATGTCTGTATGACAGCACCTCAAGGCTACATTAAACCCTGTTCAGTTGCATTCTGGGTATGGAAGGTGTTATTTTTCATGTGTTGTTAAGATGTTATCTTCAGTATGTGTATACCTTGTTGGCAGCCTCCAGTGAGCTAATGAGCATGCTCAGCTCCTCTTTGTTCATCTCCATGGCAACCGTATGAAGCGCTCCATTGTGCTTCACATCCAGACTGAGGTTCAGCAGAGGCATGTTGAGAGATGAGATCTTATCACTGGACAAAGCTAACTGGAGCAGGAAGAGAAAGAAACAGGAGGTAGAGGCTTGGTGAGGATAGTTTATGCAATGTTTGGGTTCATTTGTACAATTTTCTTAAAACTTTATTCAATTAAGATGCAGATCCAGAACACTCCACATTTGGATCCATCTCAAAAGCTGTCCCATAAGGAGCTCATGGAACCAAGCTGTCTCATAATAAACACAAAATGTCAGTGGGAAAATTAAAAGCTTCATTTCCTATCGGACAGAGTCAGTTCCATCTGCTGCAGAAGCTGCAAATCAAGTTTCCATCATGTAAGTGCTCAGAATGGCCACAGGAAGTCCTGTGGAAAGAAAATCAGCTTAGAATATATTTTTTTACTCATGAACTGTGTAATTGACATTTGGTGCCAGTACATTTGTTATCACACCTCACAAAAGAGAATGACATTATTTTCCTTACTGATACTTTGTCTTCTCCTCAGGATGCACAAGAACACTGCAGTCATATCACCCAGTATGGTATGCTTACTAACTCAAGTCAGACTAATACAAGTCATTAATATTTTTCTACAAGTTTAAGAGGGAGAGTAATGAGAACCAATGATCAAAGAAATATGTATGTGCCGAGTGAGTCCTCTTATCAGGAGAAGATCTTCACTGGAGAGCATGCTTGATGATACTGAGCTTGTTAAGCTCTGCCGGTTGCGGGAGCTGGTAGATGCTCATTCAACGCTTGGTTGTTAACTCACTCACTGGTAACATCAAGTTTTGTTCTGAGTTTTTCCTTCTAGTTTAATGAAAACTTTATTCTCCAGTGCTCTGTGGTGCATCAACTCCTTGTGCTTTCCCCAGGATCAACTCAGCTGCTCCCGCCCCATGTCTCCTCAAGGTTTCCGCATTCCTATGTCACAAGAACCTGCCTCACTGCCATCATTAGCTTCATCATCACCACCTGACTCACTCGGCACCGCTCACCTGGAACCATCTCCCTGCACAGCTTGCTCTCTCCCTTGGCTCTAACACCCTCCTCAAGCTCCACCATCCTCCCTGCACCCATGAGTTTTTTGTTCATAAAATCAACAATCATTCTCAGACCCCATCAGTATCTGACCTCTCCTGTCCCCTGCAGATACTGGTTCCCTCCTGCTCTACAGCTTTTCCCAGAACTTCTCTGTAAATAAACTTGTTTTGACTTTTAATCTGAGTCTGAATGTGGGTCCGAAAACTGACAGAGCCAATGACACCCACAAGTAACATGGGAGGACTCATGACACATTTTTTCTAGTTCTGCACACTGTCCTCCATTTACACATATTCACAACTTTTAGGCTGACATTAATTGTTTTCCGGTTTGCCACCGCATGAACTGGGTCGTGAAACAGCCCAAGAACTCTTTTTATTGCACCAGCTCTTGCTGTCTGAGCTCGATGTCCGTTTCCCTGGTTGTGAGCCGCAGCTCCTCCATCAAACGACCCATGTTGGCCTCAGACACGGGCAGAGTGTTGGTCCACCTCCTGCATATGTTCTAAGACCACACCCAAGTCTGTGGTGTTTTGTTTTCTTTTATCTGGACAAATAAAGGGTTATCCATTATCTCCAACATCTGTGAACAACATTATTGGTGCAACACTCTTAGCCGACAGAGCTAACTTAGTTACACAGAAAGCAAAAGCATGACTACACACGATCAAGTCAGCTTGCTACAATAGTTTTCATGAGCTGCATCAATGTACTTAAAGCACTTACAATCAATCATAACTCACCGTTGTCCGACATCATGAATGTTCAGATGCTGGCGCTAGAGCCGTGGTGTAAAAGTTCACAAGGTCCAGCTTTTATTTTGTCAGTCCACTTCTGCTTATCGGCATTGAATTTGCATATTTGTGAAATATTTAGGTTGGAGCTAAATACTTAATTTAAAAAATAAATATTTAGTTCAGACCTAAATATAAAATTTTTAAAACTAAATTTTTGATTTTGAAAATAAATATTTATTTTGTAAAATAAACATTTAACTTCAAATTAAATATGTAGCTTGCTAACTAAAACTTTAGTTAATAAATGTAACATTTATAAATAAGTGAATAACAAAGTGAAAATAAGCTAAATAACCAAAAATATTGCTGTTAATTTTTGACTGTGTAACTTTACGAACGGCACCCCATAGTAGTATCTTGGATTCAAAAGCTTGTATTTTGGATTTGCACTTGTACAACTATATTTTTACTTGTATCAAATGGTAAAAACTACATCTAAAATCAACTTGAATGTGTGGGAAAAAAATTCATTTGTGGTCAATTTCTCACAAACTTGCTCTGAATTTTAAGCTGTAGAAAGAAATGACAAATGCTTAAAATTATATTTCCACGAGTCAATTTTCCCACTACAAATACATGTCAGTGAACACAACTTCTTGAATCTGCTGCTGCGCACGCTCAGCTCTCTTTCTACACACACTCAACTCTTCTTCTACGGGTGGGACTTTTGAAACAAATCTTGCAGCCATTTGTATCAAAACCTAACCCTGCCTTGTCTGAAGAAACGAGAGCAGAACAAGCAAGGGGGGGGGGCAGAGGGAGTGGGGTTGTTGGGGCATCGGTGTCAGCCAATCACAGCGACACTGGTGTATTCAAAATGTCTGCTCCTCGAGAGATCCATCTGTTAAACTCCTGAAATTTGTAGATGACACGACAGTCATCAACCTCATCAGGGACGGAGACGAGTCTGCTTATAGACAGGAAGTGGACCAGCTGGTCCTCTGGTGCAGTCAGAACCTTCTAGAGCTCAACACTCTAAAAACTGAGGAGCTATCAGTGGAATTCAGTAGGAGCCTCCCCCGCTGTCCCCCATGATCATACAAAACACAGCTGTAACTATGGTGGACAGGTTCAGGTTTCTGGGGACCAGCATCACCCAGGACCTGAAATGGAAAGCCAACATAGACACGGTCATTAGGAACGTCCAACAGAGGTTGGACTTCCTGCAGCAGCTCAAGAAGTTCAACCTACCACAGGAGCTGCTGGTGAACTTCTACAGAACCATCAATGACACCGTCCTCTGCCGGTCCATCACAGTCTGGTTTGGTTCTGCAACCAAACTAGACAGAAACAGACTACAGAGAACTATAAGGTCTGCAGAGAGAATCACTGGTGCTGATCCGCTCTCCAACCAGGACCTAGTTTTTTCCATCCAGGACCTAGACTCCTCCATCCAGGACCTAGTTTCTTCCATCCAGGACCTGGACTCCTCCTCCATCCAGGACCTGGACTCCTCCTCCATCTAGGACCTGGACTCCTCCTCCATCCAGGACCTGGACTCCTCCTCCATCCAGGACCTGGACTCCTCCAGAGTCAGGTAAAGGTCAGACAGCATCAGCAGGGACCTTCTCACCCAGGATCTCACCTCTTCTCTCCCCTCAGGATGAAGCTACAGATCACTATCCACCAAAACCACCAGACCCAAGACCAGTTTCTCCCTCCAGACCATCACCATATTGAACATACATGTTTAACAGTTTAACACCTTCATGAAGAAATAACTTCTTCTCTCATGAAATAATTAGATTTTATCTGTATAAACAGCTTCAAAAACCAATAAGACATTTATGGTGGACGATGCTGCTGAATGTCTCTGCTGTCTGTCTTCTATGTCTAATGTCTATCTTTACATGTCTGTCTTCTCCACCTATTTCTTAGTGATCGTAGTGGCTACCGTCACATGTAAAAATTAAGCCACTATGTTGTTTGTTCTCGGTGCCTTTCTGACTTTTTGTTGTGAGTTGTGTCTTCAGTTGACGCGTTTCTGTCCAGAACATTGCCGTTTTGCACTTATCCATAAGGTGTTGCAGGAGTACTCACAATGATCCACACAAAGTCTGAAGAATGTTGAACTTTTACTTTTCTTTGAGCAGACATCCAAAATTACACTCCTTCAATCCAATCTTGTGTGGCAAACTATTTTAACAGATTAAACTTCTTCAGTTAACGGTCAAAAAATTGTATGTAACCAATGACTAACAACATACTCAAATCATCTTCGATCTGCACGCACGCACGTCTTCTTCTCTAGATTTTTCTAAGTCCACTAGAGGGCATTAGTGTACAAGACACAGTCCTGACCTCAATATTAGAAGGGCATACGAAGAAGAAACAAACATCATAATAAACAATATTAAACGTCCAAAATAAACAGTTTGGGCTCTTACAGTGATGATGTTGTTTTTTCTAGAGGAAATTCATTGTGTGTAACATACTGGCCCATTAAACCTGATTCTGAGAAAGAACTCAAGTGAAAACAGTGACAAGTGAATCATAGTCACCTTAAGCTGCCAGTCAAAGTCCTGCATGTTTGCAGAGGAGATGCTGTTGGTGTTGTCCAGCAGAGCCTTACGGATCTCTTCTTGTCGCGAACTGAGGACACTCAGTACAGCCTCAGCATGGCTGCGGTCTACATCTAAGAGTTTGGCCATAACCTGCACATATCCAGCAGGTTTAGGTTGTGTTGGTTAACTGTCTGAGATTTTTCAGTTCTTTTCCAGTTACAGGTTTAATTAAAGCAGACCATCATCTCTCATTTCACTTACATCTTCATCTGAAATGTTGCTCCCAACGGCCAGGCGGAACAGGGCTGTCAGGAAATCTTGCAGTTGTAGCCACTCCTGCAGACTCCAGGTGGCGCTGTAGTCCTCCCTGAGAGGAGGATCTCTTCCACAAAGTCCATCTATGACCCTGTGACACAGCTGGACACCAAGAGTACAGCAAATGATTTACCAAAACCCTGATCCAAACCAATACCACCACAGAACCCTGATCCAAACCAGTACCACCACAGAACCCTGATCCAAACCAGTACCTCCACAGAACCCTGATCCAAACCAGTACCACCGCAGAACCCTGATCCAAACCAGTACCACCGCAGAACCCTGATCCAAACCAGTACCACCGCAGAACCCTGATCCAAACCAGTACCACCACAGAACCCTGATCCAAACCAGTACCTCCACAGAACCCTGATCCAAACCAGTACCTCCACAGAACCCTGATCCAAACCAGTACCACCACAGAACCCTGATCCAAACCAGTACCACCACAGAACCCTGATCCAAACCAGTACCACCACAGAACCCTGGTCCAATCCCCCACATTTACAGGACCCCAATCCAAACTTGAACAGTTTTAGAAACCTGATCCAAACATGTGGCACCATACAACCCTGATCCAAATCTCATCCAGACGCGTACAGTTACAGAACCCTGATCCAAATCTCATCCAGACCCGCACAGTTACAGAACCCTGATCCAAATCTCATCCAGACCCGCACAGTTACAGAACCCTGATCCAAATCTCATCCAGACTTGTACAGTTACAGAACCCTGATCCAAACCTCATCCAGACCCGTACAGTTACAGAACCCTGATCCAAACATGTGGCACCATACAACCCTGATCCAAACCAGTACCTCCACAGAACCCTGATCCAAATCTCATCCAGACCCAAACAGTTACAGAACCCTGATCCAAATCTTATCCAGACCCGTACAGTTACAGAACCCTGATCCAAATCTCATCCAGACGCGTACAGTTACAGAACCCTGATCCAAATCTCATCCAGACCCGTACAGTTACAGAACCCTGATCCAAATCTCATCCAGACCCGTACAGTTACAGAACCCTGATCCAAATCTCATCCAGACCCGTACAGTTACAGAACCCTGATCCAAACCTCATCCAGACCCGTACAGTTACAGAACCCTGATCCAAACATGTGGCACCATACAACCCTG
>SSNP01000316.1:306068-317541 GCA_006937955.1 Pachypanchax playfairii | reverse complement strand
AAATCTCATCCAGACGCGTACAGTTACAGAACCCTGATCCAAACCTCATCCAGACCCGTACAGTTACAGAACCCTGATCCAAATCTCATCCAGACCCATACAGTTACAGAACCCTGATCCAAATCTTATCCAGACCCGTACAGTTACAGAACCCTGATCCAAATCTCATCCAGACGCGTACAGTTACAGAACCCTGATCCAAATCTCATCCAGACCCGTACAGTTACAGAACCCTGATCCAAATCTCATCCAGACCCGTACAGTTACAGAACCCTGATCCATATCTCATCCAGACCCGTACAGTTACAGAACCCTGATCCAAATCTTATCCAGACCCGTACAGTTACAGAACCCTGATCCAAATCTTATCCAGACCCGTACAGTTACAGAACCCTGATCCAAATCTCATCCAGACCCGTACAGTTACAGAACCCTGATCCAAATCTTATCCACAACTGTGCAGTTACTGATCCCTAATCCAAACTTGTACATTTACAGAACCAAAATTCAAACCCTTACAGTTACAGAACCCTGATCCTTCAACGTGCTCCATTAATCCGAAAACAAAGAGACAAACTTTTATTTTTAAACGTAAAATTACTGTTTTAAATCCTAAATCCATAATTTGAAACTACATATCAGAAACATTTCACACTTACTTTAACGAAGTCCAAGTGACATAGTCCGTTCAATAAGTCCATCATGTTTCTTGTCAGCTGACTTTAGTCATATGACAGGACGTGCTGCGTTCGTAGGCAATTGGAAAAGTCTGTGGTTGTCACCGTTAATGAATCATTTCCACGCGCTCGGCAGAGGTAGAAAACGCTGCGTTATTCGCGTTTTCTCTGAGAAGAGGGTTTCTTTCAGCACCCAGATTCACTGGTGAGGATTAACATCATGTTGTTGAAAACCCGATGACACAAAGAGAAATGTAGGCGTCAGTGGCGCCGCCTTTCTTGTTGAAACGCGTTTTCACATCCTGTTTGTTTCTGAAGTCTCCTGATCTGGAGCTCCAGATGTGACCGAAAGCAGGTGTCGGTCGGGCAACGGATGAAACAAAGAGCCCGGTAAGTAGGAGCTATTCAACCGGAGGAGCCTGGGTGGTTTTAGGAAATGGAACTGTGAGATCTGTTCGCTCACAACTTTAATGTCCTACAGGCCTCTGGCGGTGCCTGATTGTCCGACTGTACTAAAAGTGAACACAGTCGTGACCCTGCTGCGTTTAGTCGAGCCTCCAATGAGGTTATAAAGATGAGAGTATCGGTGGCCTTTTGTGTTTCTACGATCCGTTTAACAGAAGAAAACATGTCCAAGTTGTGACCCAGCTTTGGTCTAGAATTGTATAATGGGTTAGAACTCACTGACAGAACCAACAGTCATGGCACAAATCAAGTGTAGTGCAAAAACAAACACGAGCAGGGGTGTCTAAATGTCCCGATCCAGCTTTCATACCTATTTATTTTGCTTCCAAACCGTAAGACTTTAAAGAAACCAGTAACCGTAAAACCACATCTGCATCTTTCACCAGCCTAAGTCATTAGTCATTTCTAAGCAGAGGTCAGCAGGTCTGGACTGTCATTGAGCCTCTGGCTCTTAGGAAAGCTTCAAAAGAAAAAAAAACACACAAAGTGCACCTCTATCATCTGTAGTGGCACTGGAAGAAATTTCATTGACTGATTTGTTATATTATTATTATTATTATTGATAGAGAATGTAAAACCTAGAATTATACACGTTCATGCCTGACACCAACTTTGAAGAAATCTCCTGCATGACCTGTGTGCAGCAGTCACACAGGCCCTGTTATCTGACTTACAGATTCTCCCTCAGAACACTTTGTTTTTCTTAATCCAAGGTAACTGCGAGGCGCCAGCCGCCACTGGATCAACTGATTTTGGAGTGATCATTCATGCTATCTATTATTGCTGTTTCTAAGTGAATAAAGACACTGAGCTGAAGAGGGACCAGCAGAGTTATCAGGGCTGTCTTGCGGACATGATGCGAGCGCTGGTTCTGTCCTCGGCTGAGTTTTGGACCAAACTTCTTGAGTGATCGTATTTCTTATATTTATAATGATGAAAGGTTTTGATAGAATAAGGAAAAAACCTAACAGTTATGCTAAGCAGAGTTTTGCTTTATTTTTTGTTGTTGAAATCAGACCTTTGTAATCCAGAACTTCAGCTTTTTACCACGTGCTTGCACATCAGTATGATCAACACGCAATGCCTTCATTCTTTTTGTTATTTCTCTAATAACTCTAATACAGTATACAGAAGTCCTTACTGCCTTCCTGTTACGTGCAATATTTTTTACAGTGTGTCATGTTAAAGGGGGTAAAGAGGATTTTGTAGCAAATTTAGATGTCAAATTTACTTTAAAATCCTTTTATCAACTTGTAGTGGTCTTGTACTTCTGGTTTCCAAAAGAAAAAGTTGTAATGTTCATAAATCATAGACCTGGTGGGGCATGAAATAAAGTAGCCAATAGACCAAATCCGTTTCGTTATCTATTGGCTAATAGATTGTATGTACTACGTAGTTTGCTTAGGTCTCAGCACTACTTAACGCGGAAGCTCTGCAAAGCAGAGCAGAACCAAGACCGCTTTAATTCGGTGCCCTTGTTAACCTATATGATGTAGTTCACGCCAGACATGGAGCTGTTAAGTTATCATTTTGGCGTCTGGTCTATTTTTTGCGCAAGCGTTCCGCATCAATCCTGGCAGGAAATAACACCAAGACACACGAGACAATCCGGTCCAAAATAATAGCAATTCTTCAAACTAAAATAGAGCGACTGACAAATGTGATCATAATTGTGTATTTAAACAGACTATAGAGATGCAAATAAACAACACACACAGCTCAATGGAGTGTGCTGACTGCGTTGAGGGGGTTCAGGTTTTTGGGTGTCTAAACAAACGAAAGAGTGAGAGAAAGAGTTGAAGACAAAATAAACGATGTCAAATTAAAAGCAGGAGTAACTAAAACAAGCACTCTTCAATTGTTTTTTTTATGTTATTTACATACCCATGGTGAAAAAAATGAACAAATGAGCAGAAACTCTTGTGAATCAACGTGGAGAAAGACGCACCTGACATGAACAGGGGCTGAGCAGTGTGCAGCATCAGGCTTCAGTGATCCATGCTAGCTAGCATTTCAGCACTAGCAGCACTTGTACTGAGTAACAATAAACAGCCTTTTACCATTAAAGACTCAGAGTTGTTTGAAGAAACAAAGTTGTAGTATTTCCACAAAAAACTCCAGCAATGGCGATCGTAAACACAACTATGCAATTCCTGATTCACGAAGGCGTTTCTTCCGTTGAGGGAGCAGGAGGAAGAGGGAGGGAGGGGTTACAACGCATGCATACTACTCGAAAAAACGACAAACAGCCGTTGAGCTTGTCATTCGGAGCAAAATTGTATTTAATGCCTTTAGGACTCAAGCTTGTAAGTCCAAGGAATTCTTGAGAGACCTCAAAGTTAAAAGTGTTAAAAGTTGTAAAACTGGACATCTTTTCTAAAAATATATTACAAAACGGAACCATTAGAAGCCTTGAATGATCAGGGTTTGTTTTTTAGGTTATCGTCCTTTTGTCTTTGCAGAAGGAGAACGTTGGGAGAGTCCAACAAGGAGGGATCCAAAGGCCACGATCAAGGGGACCCAGCTGCATAGATGGAGCACTTCCACTGGGTGCAGCATTGCTGTCGACAGCTTCTGACGGCAGACTCGGAGAGAGGCTGGTACTCTGCCCCTGATGACCTCCCCACCAAAAACTCCTTGGACACTCACAGCACCCCGATGAGGGCCAGTGGGAGGAGGAGGACCGTGCTCGCACGCTATGGGCCCCGTCAACACGAATATGAAACTATATCCAAAAAATACAAGGGCAATGCCATCCGCACCACTAAGTATAGCTTGTTAACCTTCATACCCTTAAACCTTTTCCAGCAGTTTCACAGGTCAGTTTGTACTACAATTCAACTTTAGAGCAATAGGGGGGCTTACACTAACATTCATCATATGTAGCTCTGAGTAAAGATGGTTTGGCTAAGGGGGGTATAAAGGTTGGAAACTACTGACAATTTCTGGACTGGAGACCTGTCCAGGTGTAACCCCACCTCTGACCCCCTAGTCCCCCCCACAACAACTGTTGCCAACTTGGCGACTTTGTCACTATTTCCAATGACTTTTCAGGCCCTCTTAGTAGGGCTGGGCAATATGGCTTAAAAATAAAATCTCTGATTAGGGTTGGTACGGAATGTGTAGGTTCAGACCATTCTGGTGTGTTTCCATTGCCTATTTCAGGGCCCAGCCGACCCCTTTTTTCAGACCACCTCTGTCTTGGTCTGAAGCGTACCGAAGCAACCCAACATGCCTACCTAAATACTGATGGGTCCAGTAAAGTGATGTCAGTCACACGCCTACTTACGTAGGAGTTGCCACTGATTGGCCTGTTGATGTGCATGTGAAGAGATGTCACAAATGGCGCTTGATCGACCTCAAATGTCGTGCATGGAGTTTTTCTTCAGAAAGAGCCACAGTCCAAGATCCAAGTCCAAAAATAACTGGACATCCTCCATTATTGTTTCCTGCTCTCAGTGCGCATGTTCATGTTTGTTTACTACTCTTGTGTTGATTATGAGTGACATCACGGACCTTTTATGTCTATGCCTATGTCCCCACCTTTGTCTGCATTCCCAGGATGGTAATGGAAAGACAACTGTCCCATTGTGGGCCGTACGGATCAGTTGCATACCATACCGACCCTAGTGGAAAAGGGGCATTAGATTCATACAATCCTACTTTTCACCTTCTCCTCTGAGTTTTTAGCTGATCATTAGTGATGTGGTTAGGTCTTATAGTTGTTGATGTTTTGAAACATGGTGTTAGCGTAAACCCTGATTTTTATTTGTTCTGTTCCCTCTGGTCTCATAAAACATTTTCACAGTTTCTGGTTTCTTCATTTCGGTGTTTGCAGGGTGGCCAACCTTTATTTTCTGTTCCTGGCGCTGCTGAACTGGGTCCCTGTTGTGGAGGCCTTTGAGAAAGAAATCACCATGCTTCCTCTGCTTGTGGTTCTCACTGTCATCGCCATTAAAGATGCTCTTGAAGACTACAGGCGCTACTTATTTGATAAGAAAGTCAACAACAATCTAGTGCAAGTTTTCTGTGGGTGAGTGAACCTCCAGGGTCAATTCCTTTTTTTAAAAACTTTTTGATATATATATATATAAGTTCTTTTAAAAATACGCAGACCTGATGTGGAATTGAATTGAAGTTCTGGTAACTTCACATTTCAATAAGTGTCACAAAATGGAGGAAAAAGAGCAGGAAGACGTGTTCATTTCCCCCTTGGGGCAAATGTCAGGTTTTGGCAGGCAAGTTCTGGTAAAAGTAGAAACTGTTAGATCATTGGAAGATTCCAGGGTTTGTCACAGTTATTATGCATTTTGAAAAAGTTGCAGAAAAAGGAGAATATCTGTGTAGCTGTAATTCTGATCATTCTTCAGGTGAAACTTATTAGAAAAAGGATTTCAGTCAAGTTAGTAAATGTAAAAAAGGCCTAAATAAAACACCAAAACTGAATTTAATGCAATGATTTTCTTTTGTTTTTGCCTTCCAGCACAGAAAAAACAACTTGTGACTGAAACAAAAGAGGAACTTTAATCCAGAAGTAAACATTTAGTTCCTGGCAATTTGAGGAAGTAAATGTGTTTTGTGGCAGCTGAAAGCACAAAATACTTCAGTTTAAGCTACATTAGCAGCACTAAACTTCAAAACAATGAAATGTGTCTCTTATCATGTCTAGATTGGGCCCTGAGCTGTAGACCTGCACTGCTTGTGGTCAATCTCCAAATATGAGTTTCTCTGTCACCTTACCCTCCTACATAAAGTAAAGATCTCTGAAACCAAGACAAGTTCACCTAAACACAGTTTAATCACTCAGAGATGTTTGGCATGAAGGAAGACCTTCTTTAGAACTGAAACTTCCTTGATGTGGTATAAATGTGACTCCTTTGTGAATCAGAGGAGGGTACAGAAAGATGAAATAGTCAGGATGGAAGGTAAAGCCTATGTTCCTACAACAACATGAAGTTTAGCCTCAGAACTCTGCTGCCTCTGGGAAGTACAAGGACTTGCTGTATGTGAGAAAGGACCTTAATTTAAAGCCACTTCTGAGAAGCAGTTCTGTTTTCTTCTCCCTTCAACCACGTTTCTGCACCACCACATCCTGGGGCAGCCGTGGCTCAGGCAGTAGAGCAGGTTGTCTGGTAACCGGAGGGTCACCAGCTCGAATCCCTGCTCCGTCCAGAAAAGATTGCTTGGCCGTTGTGTTCTTGGGTGAGACGCTTCACCCATCCTGCCTGTTGGGACACAATTTCCAGGCCATCTTTTCTGAATGGTGCAGGGACTGGAAGCGGTGACCCTCCAGGTACCTCCTGAGCCACTGCCGCCCACCAAGTACTCAAGCAATCCAAGTATTGGTTTTGGTTAATGAAAACACAGGTTTCAGATCCTTGAACTGATCAGTCTGTCTGATTTAGAAGTCATCGACCTGCAGTTTTTTGTTTCTCTGCAGGGTGACACACCTTTCAGCTGTTTGTGCTTATATAATCCTTGATTCTTTTGAGGCAGCTGTAAAAGTTGAACCTTGACTTCGCTCTGTAGGGGAGTGGTAATGAGCAGTGTCATCCAGGCTTTACCTTCGCTCTCCTTTTTCTTGCTGGTTCTGTGCTCTGCTTCAGCAGGATATGACACATCGAAATGAAAGCAGATAAATGGTAGGGCTCGGAACAGAGCTAAATACCAAAGCGTCAGGTTTGACTCCACTGCAGCACTGGACTCATGTATTTCTTGGAACGACCACTTCAGAGATATTATGCTAAAGAATGCCTGAAGAAGAAAAGGACCGTAGGACCTTCCTTTACTGAGGATGAGGAGCTGAAACAGCTAATGAGTTTGTATAAAAGCAACAAGATTCGGACCACAAAGTATTCTCTTCTTTCTTTTCTGCCCAAGAATCTGTTTGAGCAGCTTCATCGTTTTGCCAACATCTACTTCATCTTCCTTGCTGCTTTAAACTTTGTTCCACATGTGGAGGCCTTCGAGCCAGAGATTTCTCTGATTCCTATTCTATTGGTGCTCACAGTTACAGGTGTTAAAGATATATTTGAAGACTACAGGAGGTTCAGCTCGGATCATTTCATAAACAATCTGCTCTGTCAGGTTTATTGCAGGTAGGAGGTTGTTCTGGTTCCTCCTAACATTGAAAGTTTTCTACTGATTTGCTCTTTGAAGACAGTGAATTAGTTCTGCTCTTTAGGCTCAGACTCTTTTAGGATATTATTTACAATTGAAACCAAATGTTTCCTCAAAGGGTCAAGATTAAACCTTTCAGCTACAGAAAATACACACAGTACAGTATTATGGATGAATTGTTGAGCTCATGCTGTTGTGAAAATAAGAGCAGTTACAATAAATCATCTGTCTGCTTTATTACACAGCAAGTGTAAAAATTAACCAGTGTTTCCTGTCAACTGACTAACTTTTCTTTCTGAATATTTTTTTCTGTTCACAAATAAAATAAGCTTTTAGTGTTTATTTGATATTCAGAGTTGTGAAAAGCTGCTCGTATTCTTCAAGATTTCTTCTGTTTTGTATGTTTGTCAACTCTAAATGTTTCAGATCATCAAACCAATTTAAATACTAGACAACGATGGTACAAGTAATGCAGTTCCTAAATGAAGGTGTTATTAAGGGGGAAAATCCAGACCAACATGGTGAAAAAGTAATTGCCCCTGGACCTAATAACTAGTTGTTCCACCGTTAGCAGCAACAACTACAATCCAGCATTTGCAGTGAGAGATTTTTAAAGCCGTGGAGGAATGTTGGTCCTCTCGTCTCTGCAGCCACACTGGAGGATTTTCAAAACATCTCAATCAGATTCTGTCACGTTCTGTGTTGTAAGTGTGGACCCAAATACAGGAACCAGGAGCTAAATTAAACACTTTAATAAATAATAATAATAATAAAGTAAACAGGCTGACGGGGCAGCAAACAAGGAGAAAATAAACTTACTGTGGGAGATGTGGAAGGCGAGACAAACGGGAAGCTTTGACGAGCACCAGACAAGGCAGGAAACTAAAAGTGCAGCCTTTATACCAACTGAACACAAAGGGCTAACGAAACATAACGAGACACAGCTGAGGAGACAGAGATAGAACAAGCTGGTGAGAGACACAAGGAAAACAGAGAGCAAAAGGATATCAAAATAAAAGCACGACAGGAAGTGGGGCGAGACCAAACATAAAAGCCTAACAGGAACACATGAGACATGACTACACAGAACAGAGTTATTAGTGGCAAGGATACCCAAACACCCCAGAGTACAGAACATAATAACACAACCAAAACCCCAAGTCCTGACAGATTCAAGTCAGGACTTTGACCAGGCCACTCCAAAGTTGTCTGCTTAAGGTTATGAACAGATGGCAGGAGATCCGTCTTCAGGATGTCTTGGTTACAGAATTCATGCTTCTATTGACCACACCAAGTCTACCAGGTCCCAAAGGCATCAAAATAGCCCCAGATCATCACACTACACACTACTGTGTAGTGTTCCTGAAATGTTATTATTTTTACACCAGATGTGATGGAATCCATAGAGCTAGTTCCTGAAGAAGCTTTGAGAGGGTCTGCCACTGTGTGCGGGACTCAAACCTTCAACCAATCAGAAGGCAGCAATTTCTGACACCAAATGTGTGTCACAGCTGACAGGTGATGCAGATGTGATGAAAAGACTAAAAGAGTCTAACTAATATGGGAGTCTATTAGGAAATGTGAGGATTTCAGAGATCATTCCATAGGGTTACAGCAAGGGTGTGATTTTTAATAGATTCCGTTGCCATGGCAACCTAAAATTGGATGTAGACATGATGGTTGACTTCTTCTGCTCAACCCAATCACTTTAATCTATCACACGTATACACAGACTCCACAGTGTCTGCTGTCAGCTGACCAGGTTTGTTTGATGGCAAATGGAGCAATTGCGGTCATGTGGTGTTTTGTATGCGATATTTAAATATTGGAGGAGACCCTTGTCTTGTGACCAGAGAACAATGTCATTAGGTGAAATATGTTGATGCAGTAGCCTCTTGAAAAATGTCACATTTTTGGTGTTTTTCGAAGTGTTTTACATTCATTTTCAATGAGAGGCAGGGTTTTTCTTGAGTATCATTGCCATGGCAACTCAAAACACAAAAACCAACACAAAACCATGATCTTGCACGTCTGGTATCCAAACCGGTTGGATGAAATAACCTCTGGCATTTGGGCTGGGGGGCATTTCGGGCGCAGTTTTTGGCCTGTTGTGTCGCCATGGTAATGTGGATCACCAATAAAAGTAATTCCACACCCCCCATTAATGAGCCGGATGATTTGATGTTGTGTCTGGATGCGTCGCTCCGTTCAGGCTGCATTAACATCCACAGAAGAATAATAAGTCTATAATCGATTGACCCGTTTAAAGGTTTTGGAAAATATGTCTGCCATTTGAATGGAGACCATTGCAAAGCAACTCAATGCATTGCTTTGGTCTTCATTCACTGTGAATGCAGTGCATTGCATTGGTCTCCATTCATTATGGCAGTTCCTAATAAATGCTTTAAAAGCATAAATATAAACATGAATATCTTAAAATAAATGGGTCTTTGCTTCTCCCAGCAGCTTCAGGTAGCCTTCTGTCACCCGCTCTGACACCAGGAAGGCATTTGACTCGGATCACTGGTGTCGCTAATGCCAATAAGCAGAGTCGGTTTCTCAGTGGGTGCATCACTGAGTGTGGAAAAACTGTTAGAAACGTGGACTGAAGGACGGTATCCTGGGTGCTTAGCCTTCGGACTATGCTTTGCACACATTGGATACGTGTTCTCATTGAGTTGAGTGAGAACACGTGTTCAAACGTTTGACTGGTCGTATATGTCAAAAACAAACAGGAATCTGAAAAATGCCCTAACCCAAAGAAGCAACAATTAAAAAGGGCAAGTGGGACAAACAGGTAGTGAAATCAAGGCTAATCTGAAGATTTTATTTTAAGTGCATTTGATTTCACATGAGCAGTTTCAATAGTTCACTGTCACCTGTTCCATAATTACACTGGTCTTGTGTAAACAAGCCTAAACGTTTTGGTGGACATGAAGCTCATTGGACTGTAAAAACCATAAATTAGCAGCATCAAAATTTAAGATGCAGTCTTCAAAGCATGGGGAAAAGATACGTAGCTGTGTACAGTCTGGAAATTACAGTCATTAATAATAATTTAAAAACACCCTGTATGATGCTGAATGACTGATGGAGAAATATTTTTTCAACAGCTAATGAAAATATTTCTAAATAAAACATACAGGTTTCGTTTGGAATCAGCTGTGAACATGTTCCAGACATGAAATGAATCAGGTTTCTGATGAGTTCATCTTTTCTTTGTCTACAGGAAGCAGAACGCCTACATAGAACGATGCTGGAAGGATGTGCGAGTCGGAGACTTTGTCCGTTTGTCCTGTAATGAAATCATCCCGGCTGATCTGCTGTTGCTGTATTCCTCTGACCCGCATGGGGTGTGTTACATTGAGACTTCAAACCTGGATGGAGAGACCAACCTGAAACAGAGACAAGTGGTTTCAGACCTCCCTCTGCAGGTACATGTCAACTTCTGGGTTCCTACATGTTTTAGAATTTGTTTTCTAAGTTGTTCAACCTTGGCTCACCCTACGGTTTGGGTTTTTTTCTGCAGATTCAGAAGACAGTGTCAATGATATTTAATGTTTTTGTGCTGTCTTTGTATTCTTTTCTTTGCTACTGTCTTGTATGGTTTTCTTTAAATGTTCTCCTGTCTTTACCTTGTCTTTCTGTTCCTTCTCTTATTCCTTGCCCGTCAACTCTGGTGATGCTACTTTAGCAAAAAAAGAAAAAAAATCAGTTTGCATAAGTTGTCAGACAAAAAAGTGTTGACTTCAGCTTCATGGCCTCTATTCCATGTTCCTGCACGCCTCACAGTGTTTCCACAACAGCATATCTACATCTGGAGGAACTGGGCTGACGGCGCTACACAAGACAATTATTCAGTCTCAGTCTCTAAATGTCAGGCCCTTTAAAGGAAATCTCCTTTTCTTAATGTATTTCTGTTGTCTTCATTCATCCCTTTACCTTTTTTCAAAGTGGGGACCTGTCCAGATACAACTCTGCTTCACACCCAATGAATGCTGGAGATAGGCACCAGCATCCTGAACAGGAACTAGCGGGTGTGGGGACTTGTTTTTAAATGACACAAACTTTTATTTTGAGTTACATTTTTACTCACATTCTCATAATACTCAAAATATTTATACAGATTAGGGAAAAATAGCTGAGGCAGAGCTGTTTACTAAAAGGAACAAGAACTGTTTATGGGGGGGGGGCGGGGGGGGGGGGGGGTC
>SSNP01000316.1:147595-306058 GCA_006937955.1 Pachypanchax playfairii | reverse complement strand
CTGCTATCGTTTTTCTGTTTTGCATCAAAGGTATCAAATTTGTTTGTAACTATTGTTGTGCAACAGATGGTTCTTACGGTCGCTGTTTAATGTTCAGCTTTGAGTTATACAAAAAGAGTCCGGTCTGCTGAGTCTGTAGATTGAAAACCACATCCCATTGAGTGGTTTTGGCTGGTCGGGGTGTTATTTTTTTCTTATTTTGTTTAGTCTCATGCTGATTTAATCCAGTTGCATCTCATCCCTACATTTTGTGTGGTCTTTGTAATGTTTTCCAGGGAGGAGACTTCTCCCCTGAGAGCTTCCAAAGTCAGATTGAGTGTGAGAACCCCAACAATGACCTCAGCAGGTTCAGAGGTTACATGTGAGTAATTTTGTTTTTCTCCAACAATATTTTAACTCCTCACAGGTCGGCTATAAACCCTGTGGTTGTGTTTCTCTTCCACAGAGAACCCTTCAACGGGGTTCAAGTTGGCCTCCATGGCAGCAACCTGCTGCTGAGGAGCTGCATCATCCGCAACACCAAGATGGTGATTGGTATTGTAGTTTATGCTGGTGAGAACATATCATCACTGAACTTGTGTTTAAAAGCACTAACATGTATGTTTTTATAGAGAAAACACAGGACACACTTCAGTAAGTAGAGATGCTCATTTGAACACTTTCTCAAAGCACCTATTTTAGGATGTGGGATTGATTTACGTGTCTGTCACTGTACTGCTGCAGTCACAACACTCATAACTTTGTTTGACTTCTGAGCAGCTGAACAGAGGAATTCAACATTTGACTAAACTAACTGAAGTCCATTTGTTTTAACAAACCTGGGCCCTCATTTATCAATCGTCACAGATCTGTGCGTATTTCGTGCGCTGAAACAATTCTACACATCGATTACACACACGATTATAAAATAAAAAGTGTCTCCTTGTTTTATCTGGTTAAGAAGGACGTGTTTCACTTTAAATTTAAAAAAAGTTTGACTTGTCTTCATTGTGGACACTGGATGGTCCTGCGTGTTCTGTTGGTGAAGATGTTTTTACTGTCCCCGTGTACAGTAACACCAGTCAGAGTAACAGCTTCAATTATGCTGGTAACACGTCTGTCCAATGTGGACAGATCTGTGGTGTTCTGTCCACCTCCCGTAGCGGTTCTGGACCTTCTGTGTTCTGCTACATGTTTTTTGATTGTGGTTTTATATCGAAACATTTCTTTTTTTATTTCTGAAGGGGATCTCTCATCTGTTCCAAGCTCATTAACCACATCTTCAACTCTCTCCCAGGCAGTCATTTTTCTTTTATTGCTTTCTACCGAACTAAAAGAACCAAACAGCAGTTGTTGATTCTGTTCCACTTCTGCAACAAGTGCCTCGATCTTGCTGTCACTGAAATTTCTTTTTTTTTGCTCTCTTGGTCACTGTTACAGGGATTTCCCACATGGACTTTAAAGCAAGTGCTGTTACCAAATATGGCTAATTGAGGGTGTTTCTGTATGTAAATGACTATGAACGGGCACGAGGACCTGAGTACGCACAAGTGTGATTTATAAACACATGATGTGCGTACGAGTGGCTACTGCACATTTGATAAATCAGACTTTAGACTGTTCGTATGAACGTTCTAAATTTCATTGGTAGGATAAAATATAAGACAGTTTTTACAAACGATTGATAAATGAGGACCCTGGTGTGGAGCAGACATTCCCAGACTCCTTGGTTATTGTCCTTGGTGACTTTAACAAGATGAATCTTAGTCATGAACTTCCTAAATACCACCAGTTTATTAAATGTCCCACCAGAGACGAGAACACTTTACATCAGTGTTACATTACAGTAAGCAACAAATATCATGCGTCTCATCCCGGATCCAAGCAGCTGAGGTCTGAAAAGGGAGTTTCAGAGAAACAAAATACAGATTTAACAAAGAGCTGAGACGTGCTATACTACTAGCCAAGGACTCTGCCTCTGTATGGAAACCACCGACAGGTCTGTAAAAGATGCTGTAAACATAGACCCCATCCTCCAGCATCTGGACTCCACGGGGTCCTACACAAGGATCCTGTTTGTGGACTTCAGCTCTGCATTCAACACAATCATATCAGATCTTCTGCAGGACAAACTTTCCCAGCTGCATGTGTCCAACTCCACCTGCAGGTGGATCACAAACTTCCTGTCCAACAGGAAGCAGCATGTGAGGCTGTGAAACTGGTTTCAGACCCCCAGACCATCAGTACTGGATCTCCTCAAGGCTGCGTTCTTTCTTCTCTTCTCCCAACAGCTGCACCTCCAGCCATCAGCCTGTCAAGCTCCTGAAGTTTGTAAATGACACCACCCTCATCAGGTCTTATCTTTGAGGGTGATGAATCCACCTACAGGTCTGAGATTGACTGTCTGGTGTGACTTCAACAACCTGGACCTCAATGCATCTAAAACAGTGGAGATGATTGTGGACTTCAAGAAGTATTCCTATCCCCCAACCCCCCTCCCCATCACACCACTCAGTCTGTGTCTGGGGGTTTTATCTTAAGGGTGAACTAGTTTCTGTCTGAGGGTCCTGTTTGGTTTTAAGTGCACAGGGACTTTGTTGTTTGCCCTCTGTCTAGGACCTGGACTCCTCCATCCAGGACTCCTCCAGAGTCAGGTAAAGGTCAGACAGCATCAGCAGGGACCTTCTCACCTCTTCTCTCCCCTCAGGATGGAGCTACAGATCACTGTCCATCAAAACCACAAGAACCAAGACCAGTTTCTCCCTCCAGACCATCACCATGTTTAATGAAGAAATAACTTCTTCTCTCATGAAATAATTAGATTTTATCTGTATAAACAGCTTCAAACACCAATCAGACATTTATGGTGGACGATGCTGCTGAATGTCTCTGTCTTCTATGTCTAATAATGTCTGTTTATATTTACATGTCTGTCTTCTTCACCTGTTTCTTAGTTGTTTTTCTTGAGTAAGTTGTGCCATAAATAGAAGAGCAAATGTAAACTAGAGAACATTCCTTGAGTGTAACATACTTGGCCAAACAAACCTGATTCTGATACATTGGGACTCAGGTCATGAGACTAAAGCTATGATGAACAACAGTGGGCCAAGATACAAGCGCAGCCAGCTGGAGAAGCGTCTGAACACAGATGTCTTGTGGTGTGTCTTCCTCCTCATCATCATGTGTTTGACGTCCTCTGTAGGTGTGTAGTAGCACACGAACACACACATTGTTTGTTTTATTAAAGAGTTTGAAGCAGTGCCTTGAGTTAAAGAGCAAATGAGTGAGTTTGTTAAAAAAATCTGTGCTCAGCTTTGATGGGATAAGTTCTTATTTTTCCATCATGTTTTGTTTTTTAGGTCATGGATTCTGGCTGAAGAACCTTAAAAAAACCATTTTTAATGTAGATAATGAGATGCCTGCTGCATTGGCTGGATTCTACGTGTTCTGGACTATGATTATTGTACTACAGGTGTGTTCTAAAAAAGGCCAGAGAAAGGACTGCATTTCTGACTCCATAAAACAGTGTCAGTTTCAGGATAATCAGAAAGGCCAAAAATAGAAATGATTAAAGACGCAAGCCAAGATGAGCAGCCCTCGCACCTTGACCCCCCCCCCCAAACACCAGCCTGCTCAAACAGGCCAGAGATGAATTTGTTCCAAAATGGCCAACCTTCTGTGTATCAAACAGCCATTTTGGAGGGCTTCACATATTAAATTCATGTTCCAATTTTCTAAAGATAGATCAAAGCATTCAAAAGCAACAAGAGTTTGAAGATGTTCATTCCTCTCACCCAATGACCGCTGGAGATAGACACCAGCTCCCGTGACCCTGAACAGGAAAAAGCAGGTTTAGAAAATGGATAGATGGAAGTTGTTCTTTCCTGTAGAATAAAAAGAGTTGGTCAAAGATCCTTTGTGTTGAACCTGACTAGTTACATGCTTGTGCCAAATTTCAGAAGGATAGGTCATGGTTTTCAGGGGCTTGACCAGTTAGACATTTGCAGGGAGAGCTGATCATTGTTTTTATCACGTGTGCATGATTTTTATAGAAAGAGATTTTCCTGTTTAAATTTGGTGCAGATTGGTGAAGAATGTGGAAGTTATAGAAACATTTAGACTAATGTTTGGATCCATGTGCATGTGTACCAAATTTCATATTTCTCAGTAAAAGCAGGGGGATGGGGCTTTTGATTTGAGGTGTTGAAATTAGGGAAAGGGGGGGTGTTGTTGATGCATTAAACCACATCCACATGATTTCTCTACTCAGATATGTTTAGGTTCAGACAAGGTTCCTATGACGTTCAGTCCTAATCTATTCAGGAAAATGAATTTTAAAACAACTAATAGTTTGATGGTGGGACATCAAAATTTGCCATACTGCCATGATAATGCCTGAAACCTCAGAGTCACAGATTTTCATAATAAGTAAGACAAACTTATTGACTCTTTTTCCTTAAGAATAATCCAAACTACAGTTACAATAGACCTTCGCACCACCTTTGATGCTCGGACCTAATAAAGCTTCACTAATGCCATGGTCACAGTCACTTATGAACAATGTTTTCAGACAAATCTCCCAGCTCCTACAAAATCTGGAGTTCATAGACATTCATGGATGGGCGTAGTTTCCTACAGGCAGCCATTTTAGGAAGTTGGTACAGCTTCTGTTCTAATCATAAAATGAGGATTTGTAATCCCTGTGTGCAGCTTTAATACATGAATCAAATCAGTTTATTTATAAGGTGCTTCAACATGACACAGTCAAAACAAGGTGCCGTACAAAAATCAAACGGGAATAAAACAACACACACAGTGAAATACATATACAAATAATACACAAACAAATAGAGAATAAAAGACACCTTAAAAGCAGAAAACAAAGTCTCATTATGTCTCATGAAGGTAGATATTAATGATTCCCAAGCATTGTCCATCGATCTAAAGTATTTGACAGGCATTTCTACTCAGATAGTTTTTGTGGCACATAAATCTTAAGGCCATCGACCTGGCCTCAAACCTCTTAATGTAACAAGCTACAAATGCTGGATTCTTAGGGTGCATTCACACCAGCCCTGTTTAGTCCACTTGAATCAAACTCAAGCTCACTTGTTGAGATAGTCTGGTTTGTTTGGGGAGGTGTGAACAGGCAATCAAACTCTGATTTGTACCAAACAACCGATCTCTAGTCGGCCTAAAAACGTAGGTCTCAGTCCAATTGAAATGAACTCTGGAGCGGTTCAATTGCATGTGTGAACGCAACCGGACCGGGGCCACACCAAAAGCAGGAAGCAGTCGTGTCAGCTGTCACGTGTAGTCCTCTGTCTCGTTATCTGCTCATCCTGTTTTAGATTTTTGAGTTAATCTCATAAAAAATGGGAACAAAAACAAGTGTTGTCTTTATACTTTTGTTTAGTGTGTGTATGTGAGTGTGTGTCAGAATGACACTCACATAGATAATTATTGAATTAGCAGAATTCATCACATCTGATTTCTGGTTATTTCTGCCCAACAGGTTCTGATCCCCATTTCTCTGTATGTGTCCATTGAGATTGTGAAGCTGGGTCAGATCTACTTTATCCACAATGATTTGGACCTGTACAATGAGCAGCTGGACTGCAGGATCCAGTGCCGGGCACTTAACATTACTGAGGACCTGGGTCAGATCCAGTACCTGTTCTCGGATAAGACAGGAACACTGACGGAGAACAAAATGGTGTTCCGTCGCTGCAGTGTTTACGGGGTTGACTATCCTCACGAGGAAAATGGTGAATAAATAAATAATCATGTTTTCTTTGAAGAAGCACCATACAGCGGGGCTCTTCAAATTCAGGCCTCAAGGGCCAGTATCCTGCATGTTTTAGGTCTTTCCCTAATTCAACACACTGGAATCAAATGATGGCTCGTTAGCAGGCCTCTGCAGAACTTTGTCATGCTGAGGAGAAAATTGGTAAATTTGAATCAGCTGTGTTGGAGAAGAGACACATCTAAAACTGGTAGGGCACCGGCCCTTGAGGCCTGGATTTGAATAACCCTGCCATACAAAATTTCTGACTTTTTTCATTACAAAAACTGTAAAGTTAATCCATTATATTTAATATTACATTCGTATTTCTAATAAACCATCAGAAAACCAAAATCATTTCAAAACTAAAGTGTTTAGTAGGACAACAGATAATAAAATAAAGTAGAAAGTTACTCGAGAAACGTAACAGGTCTGCCACCACATGCTTGAGTGAGAAAGTCTCAGCCAATAAGAAAGCTGGTCTGTCATAGAGCATGTGCGACAGCTGCTCCAGATGTGTTTAACGGTCTGCAAGAGTCAAGTTAATATGGAACTATGATTTTGATGAGATTTTAACAAAGGGTTCTAATGTGGGTGTGCTTTTGAATGGATTTCATTGCTATGGCAACACAAGATAGTTAAATGGCTTGTACTTATATAGGGATTTCTTAAGTCAGATGACTCTCAAAGTTCTTCACACTACAGTTTGTCATTCACACGTTTGCTGATAAACTACACACATTGTAGCCACAGCTGTCCTGGTACACACACTGACAAATACCCTCCAACCACCACCAAACAGCCACTGGACCCTCCGACCACCACCAAACAACCACCAGACCCTCCGACCACCACCAAACAACCACCGGGCCCTCCGACCACCACCAAACAACCACCGGACCCTCCGACCACCACCAAACAGCCACCGGACCCTCCGACCACCACCAAACAGCCACCGGACCCTCCGACCACCACCAAACAACGACTGGACCCTCCGACCACCACCAAACAACGACTGGACCCTCCGACCACCACCAAACAACCACCGGACCCTCCGACCACCACCAAACAACACCGGACCCTCCGACCACCACCAAACAGCCACCGGACCCTCCGACCACCACCAAACAACCACTGGACCACCAAACAACGACTGGACCCTCCGACCACCACCAAACAACCACTGGACCCTCCGACCACCACCAAACAACCACCGGACCCTCCGACCACCACCAAACAACCACCGGACCCTCCGACCACCACCAAACAGGCAGGATGGTTGAAGTGTCTTGCCCAAGGACACAACGAGCAAGTGATATTTTTCCGTGTAGTGTGGGAATTCTAACCAGTGACCCTCCGGTTACCAGACAACCTGCTCTACAGCCTAAGTTACAGCCGCCCCACTTCACTTCTGCTGACCAATTCATCTGTGCACACAAGGTCCACAGTGTCTGCTGTGAGCTAACTGGGTGCACTTGAGTGAGAAATGCATTTCCCATGTTAAAATGCTCAATGATAATGAAATGCTGCTTCAGTATATTATAGACTGTCTAGTGACCAGGTGACAGGTGGAATGACAAGTGTAGGTCAAAGTGTGTGGACACACTAACCTGTTAAAAAAGCCAATTTTTGAGGTCCTTATGACTGTTTTTTATATAAGGCTTCAGTGGGGGGTTTGTGAATTATATTGCCATGGTAACGCAAAACTCCACAGAGTTTTGATGGTTCATCTCTGGTGAGCAACCCAGTCAGTTTGATGTGTCATATGTGTGATTACACCTGGCAGCTTTTGCTGTAGGGCATTACAGGGGCTGTTTCTGGTGAGCTGCGTCAGATAAAATAGTTTATTTGTAGTTACGTAATCGATCGATTTGATCTGTCTTGTGGTCACATGTTGTACTGTCTGGCCTATGAGCTCAATGGGTGCGTCTGATGGTGAATGGTGTTGCCATAGTCACATGGTGGAAGTTTTGTACAAGATGTTTAAATTGTGATAGATGCATATCTTGTGAGCAGATAAATGTTGAAATTATGTCTAGGTCAAAATGTATTGACCTAGACATATTGACAAGTTTGACCTGTTTTTGGAGGTGTTTTACATTAATTTTTAGTTGTTTTTTGTGAATGTTGTTGTCATAGCAACTGGAAACACCACAAAACAGTGATCATGCACAATCTGGTGACTAACCCGGTCAGTTTGATGTATCAGACGTGTAATAACATCTAGATGTTCTTGCTGTTGGGCATTCTGGGTGCAGGTTTTGGCAAGCCATGTCACCATGATAAGGGGGCTGTCCCAGTATCGATGGGGAGAATGAAAGGCGCCACCATAATTAATGTAGGCTAAGGCATTGGCCTACATTCATTACTGTGGGTCCTGATAATGATCTGGTTTTAGTCATTTTGAAGTGTTGCCATCAAGAAATAAATTGGTTCATTTCCTTCATAAAATAAATAAATGGATGGAAATCTGCACTGATCAGCAGCAGGGCTTCAGCTGATCATGTCCATGCATTTTAATGCCTGTATTTGTTTATGTGAGCTCAGATGTTAATGTTTTAAACCTTTGTCTGTCAGCTCGGAGGTTGGAGGTGTACGAGGCTGAGCAGAACGAGAGGGCTGCTCGATCCATGACTCTGAAGTCGGCCTGCAGCAGGAAATCTCTGAGCTGTCGCTCCCTCAGCTGCAATCGCAGCTCTGTATCTCTGCACACACTTACAGCTGAATCACCTGGAGAGGAGGACCAGCTGTCCAATCATATCACAGCAAGGAGTGGTGCCTTCTGCAGCCGCATGGTCAGACTCTTAACACACAACAAACTAAGATGACAATGTTTTCCTGCTCAAGCTGCAGACTTTAATCCTCATGTTGCAGTCAGATAAATACTCAGCAGGGTTTTGTTTGTCTCTAAAGTCACAAAAAAGATTTTGTTTTTAATAAAAATTCAGTGTAAAAACCATACAGACTCAAAGGCTGAATACAAGCAGCTTAAGTCTTTTTATCAGAGATGAGTTCCAACAGAACTCGAGGTGTTGCGTTGATTAGCAGCTTTGTTTGTTCAGGCGAAGGACGTGGTCCCGGACCCCGAGCTGGTCAGGAAGTTAAACTGTCTTTGCTCATCTGCAATGTGTCAGAGAGACAGCTGCTCTGAGTCTCCGTCCAGCCTGGAGCTCACCTACATCACAGACTTCTTCCTGGCTCTGGCCATTTGTAACAGTGTGGTGGTGTCTTCACCCAGCCAGCCTCGCCCTGTGGTGAGTAGGTCCCATCACCTTAGATACATGATACCTGCCTGCTTCAGTGACTTGATTTCATCCTCATGATTTAAATCAGTGCTGAATAACTTTTCTGCAGTCGTGTCTCAGACATCCGTTAATTGAACCAGTGTTCTTTTGAAATATGTTACCTGTTGAGATGTGGTACACACGCCGTTCTACAGTCTTGACTTCAATAAACAGATTTATTGTTTATTTTTGTTTCTATATTTTTTCCATAAATACATTTTATCTATCAAATAAATTCTCTCAGGACAGAAACACTAAATATGATGTTATTTTTACTTTCTTTACATTATCAATGCGACAGGCAAATGTTTGGACCCACCCAGAGGAGAAGGACCCAACAATGGCTGATAAGGACCCAGAGGGCTTTTATATAGAAAATATCAGAGAAGGATCATAAAAATGTTTAAATAATTAACAGGAAACACTCACTATAAACAAGAATACTGTATAAACTTCTAATAACATCTTGTTATGAAATAAGTTGTTAATTCGTATTATAGCAGCATTTTTCATCAGAACACCACTTCCTGCTGAGACCTGAATTACTGAAGTTATTTAGTTTATTATAAAACCATCGGAAGGTCCAGAGTGTTTAATATGAAACTGAACATGTTTTTTGCTGAGTATTCACTTAGACAAGTTTCAAAACTGTAGACTAAAGTTTTAAAAGTTATTTTGTACTGCTTTAAATAAAGAGTACAAAGAAATGGACCAGGATATTTCCTGCAGTGGTTGCAGGTTGGAAATCCTAATGTCACATTCTCATTTTGCTCAAGGTACCTGTAGCACGAATGCCTCTGAAATCTCTGGAGGAAATTAAATTTATGTTCCAGCGACTCAGTTTCTCTCCACCCCAAATCAAAGGCAGCCCCCGCAGCTTCACCAGCAGGCTGTTTGCTCGGGGGAAGACTGGCTCTTTCACGTTCCCCATGCCCACCAACAACAGCACAGATGGGTCAAAACCAAATGTGGAGGGCAACCAGGAAACCTGCAAAATGAAGAATCAAGAGGACCTTTCAGCCCCAGGAGAAGGTGAGGAGCCTGCACAGGAGAATGAATGGGAACCATTGGAAGATTTCAGGGAGGATAATGCAGAAGGTGACAGGCTCAGGCGGGATGTGGAGGATATGAACAAAGACGTGGAGTCAGAGGACGACACTGAGGATGAGCTGCTGTATGAGGCAGAGAGCCCAGATGAAGCTGCTTTGGTCTATGCAGCTCGGGCTTACCACTGCACCCTGAGGGGCCGCTCAGCTGAGAGCCTGATGGTGGATCTGCCAGGAATGGGCTCTCTGGTTGTACAGCTTCTCCACATCCTACCCTTCGACTCCAATAGGAAGAGAATGTCAGTGGTGGTCCGGCATCCTCTAACAGGACAGGTGGTGGTTTACACTAAAGGAGCGGACTCGGTCATCATGGACTTGGCAGAAACGCGGACAGGTAAGAACTAAGTCCTACACCCTGACTGATTTCAAACCAGATTATTATTAGATTAGCTGTAACGTTTGGTTTCAGGTGCAGAACAGGCCCAGGAGATCTTCACTCAGATCCGAGAACAAACCCAGAAACATCTGGATTGTTATGCTAAAGAGGGCCTCCGTACTCTCTGCATTGCTAAAAAGGTAACACATCTGGAGGAGAAATGAAATCACTTTTCCTTCTGGGGAAGTAAAAAACTTCTGCTGACAAAGGTGTGATGGAATTATAAAAAAGTGTTTGCTGTAAACAAACTGTTTGGATCAACAGTCTATAATGTGTTGTTTACTTCAAGTCTGAGTTTGTCTGAAAACAGTTGTGTTTGGTGTAAATGGAGTTCCTGTCTCGATCAGGTTCTGGAGGAGGAAGAGTACAAAGTGTGGCTGAAGAGTTGGCTGCTGGCAGAGAGCAGCATTGAGAGCAGAGAGGAGCTGCTGCTGGAGTCGGCTCAGAGGCTGGAGACCAACCTGACCCTGCTGGGTACCAGATCTAACTCTCAGGCTGATACTTTTGGATCAGAGCTGTGAGCAGCAGCTCAGAAAAGGTCTGTTTTGTGTCTGTCTGTGTTCAGGTTGCACAGGGATTGTAGATCGGCTTCAGGAAGATGTTCCAGAGACCATTGAAGCTCTGCAAAATGCTGGGATTAAAGTTTGGGTTCTAACAGGAGACAAACAGGAGACAGCCATCAACATTGCCAACGCTTGCCAACTTCTTCACACTAATGACCGGCTGCTGACAGCAAATTGTGGAAGCAAGGTCTGTACCTGTAAGACAAGTTTGGATCATCACAGCTTGGTCTTAGTTTTCCATTTCCAGTTCAAATGAACCTCTTCATTATAATTCCAAACCAGCTGAACTTCACAGAAGATAAGAACGTCGAGTAACCTGAAGGCATCAAGCAGCTCCTTCAAAGAGTTTCAGGGTCACTGATTGAACTTGAGCTAGATGTCTTTTTTATGCTCCTGAGCAGATTATTGAATATGAAGCATGCAGTACTTCAACCCTGCATTGGTATTTGAATGACGAAGGAGCTGAAAAGCTCTGACTGCACTGCCCCTCTACGGCTTCAGGTCTCTTTCTCTTTTCCTGCAGGATGCATGTGCAGCTTTACTCGAGGAACTCATACTGGAAATTCAGAGTGATGGAAACAGATCTGACTGGACCGAAGAGTCGTCTTCAAGCTGCTCTGTCGGCTTCATCCTGGTTATCGATGGTCGCACTCTGGAGTGGGCTTTGCAGGAGGAGCTGAAGGGCAGCTTCCTGGAGCTGAGCTGTAAGTGCAGGGCAGTCATCTGCTGCCGCTCCACCCCACTTCAGAAGAGCAAGGTGGTCCAGCTGATCCGGGACCACCTTGGTGTCATGACCCTGGCTGTGGGTAAGGACATGGAGGACATGCTGCTCTGACAAATAAGATTCTTGAATAAAGCCGTGAAAGATAAAAATGCAGGACATTGTTCTTTATTTATTACAGAATAGATTTTCCATTTGTCTCAAGATGTTTTTTTTTTCAGGTGATGGAGCCAACGATGTGAGCATGATTCAAGTAGCTGATGTGGGCATCGGGATCTCTGGTCAGGAGGGGATGCAGGTAAACACCGTTAAAAGGACACCAAGACAAAAGCAGGAAGTGGATTCAAATTCAGATCAAATCTCCATGTCTGTGAACATACCAGTAAGCTGGAAAGTCAGCAGTCAGAATCGTTATGGTGTGTCTTATTAGTAAAGCTCTACAGAGGCTGAGGACCCCCTTCTTATTGTACCTGCAGTGAGGTTTTGTCATGTTGCATCTCTCTACAGGCTGTGATGTCCAGTGACTTCGCCATTTCCAGGTTCAAACACCTCAGGAAGCTGCTGCTGGTCCATGGCTACTGGTGTTACCACCGGCTGGCTAACATGATCCTTTACTTCATTTACAAGAATGTGGTAAGAGGCCCTCAACTGCTTGTAAAGTAACTTCATCATGGGGGGGGGGGGCTTTGTGCTTGGAAAAAACCTTTTGTGGAGATGTTTTTTAATATTCCACAGAAGCAGAATCCTGATGACTCTCTTTTTGTGTCTGCAGATGTATGTGAATCTGCTGTTCTGGTATCAGTTCTTCTGTGGATTCTCTGGGAGTTTAATGAGTAACTCCTTGGTGCTCATCTTCTTCAACTTGATCTTCACCTCAGTCCCTCCTCTCATTTACGGCATCCTTGATCAAGAAACACCTGCAGACAATCTGATGAAGCTTCCCGAGATCTACAGAGCTTCTCAAACTTCCAAGGTGATTCCACATACAACTGAAGGAGAGAGAGCACACGCCATCATGTTCAGGTCACTCAGGAGTTAAGTTGTTTTTGATTTATCAATATTCCAAGAGCACAAAATTGCGCGCGTGGCAAAAAATTTTGCACCAAAGGCGTGTTTCTGATTTGCTCGCACAATTGCTAACAGGCGCCAACAGAAATATTTAAATGAGTTTGACGGCGCTATTCTCTTGTGGGAACAAACGGAAAATGAAATTTGAGCCATTGGAGCTTCAGATATGAGGGAAAAAAATATTGTTGAGCTGCAGCAAAGACGTCTTTAGGCTCCAATCTGTGATTTTGAAGCAAACAACAGTGATCAGAGCGTTTCAAACATTGAAACCTGATTTTCAGGATGCTGAAGGTTCTCCACTATGTTTCTAGTGTGTATGTGGGTCAGATTACATCCATGTTCCACCTCGGCAGTCTGGTTGAGTCCAGGTGTTAGGAGGGAGGGGTAAAGGGGGTCCGCTCCATCACCTGAGTCCAGGTGTTAGGAGGGAGGGGTAAAAGGGGTCTGCTCCATCACCTGAGGAATAGATCAGGAGCTACTATTTTATCCATAAATGTCAGGAATAATATTTACAGCACAAATAACACAAGGCTCGCACCCAAAAACCGTCCATGTCCATATTCACCATCTTTCAACCTGGTTAATATCACACTGTTCCTCAGAAGTAAAGAATCGTGTTCTGAACCCGGATGATTTGCCTGGTAGCAATCTCTCTGCCCGAGGGAGGGAACATGTTGCACATGCGTGCAGCCTATTGCTGCTCTGAATTTAAGATGAGGTTAAACTGTGGGTGGAGCCTAATCTAACCACTGACGCTCATTAATCTTTATTTAATTAAAGCTTAAATATTTTTGTCATTTAGTCTCAGGGAGTTTATAAATACAGTACAGACCAAAAGTGTGTCCAAACATTTGGTCTGTACTGTATATTTGAAGTGTTGTCTGCGTCTTCAAGTGCGTCTGGTAACCGGAGGGTCAACGGTTTGAATCCCCGCTCCGCCTGGAGAAGAAGATCACCTGGCCGTTGTGTCCTTGGGCAAGACACTTAACCCACCCTGCCTGTTTGGTGGTGGTCGGAGGGTCCGGTGGCGTCTGGCAGCCTCGTCTCTGTCAGTGTGTCCCAGGACAGCTGTAGCTACAACATGTGTGTAGATCATCATCACCAAACGTGTGAGTGTGTGTGTGAATGACAGACTGTAGTGTGAAGCGGTTTGGGGGTCGTAGTACCTGAGTAAAGTACTATACAAGTACACACCATTTACACACACACACACACACACACAAGTGTGTTTTGTTATCCTTATGGGGACCATCCATTGACTTCCATTGATTTTAGTAACTAGATTTATACCTAACCCAAACCCTTTTCCTAACCTTAACCATTACTGATCTATAACTAACCCTAAGACTAACTAAAACTCTATTCACACCATACCTATAAACCTAACCCCTAACCCTAAAAAGGGGAGTCCCCCTCATGGGGACCAGGCTTCAGTCCCCACAAGAACCCTCGGACCCCAGAAAGATAGTAAAAGTCAGGAAACGGGTCCCCAGGAGGTCAGAAATACAAACCCACACACACACACACACACACACACACACACACACACACACACACACAAAGAATCAAACAAAGTCAGACTCACAGATGAGTTTTGTTTCCCTACAGGTCTACGTTCCGTCCATGTTCTGGATCAATATCTTGGATGCCTTTTACCAAAGCCTGGTCTGCTTCTTTGTGCCTTACTTTGTAGGTTATCTTCCTTCAAAAAACCTCTCACATCATATTAAAAGTCGACTTTTCTTCTACCTGAAAGAATAATGGGATGTTTTTCTCAGGCTCTTGTGGGATCAGACGTTGGGAATCTGTCCTTTGGTTCACCGATCAACACCTCGGCGCTCTTAATCATCTTACTGCACCAAGTCATTGAGAGTAACACACTGGTCAGACTCAGTACTTTTACTTTGGACTTTGAACTGTAAATGTTTGAAATTTGGTCAGACTTTAGAACAACTGTGTGTGTTCTCTGTGTGTCATAGACGTGGATTCACATCCTGGTGGTGGTTCTCAGCATGGCCTCATATTTTGTCTTGGTGCTGCCCTTCAGTGCTCTCTGTGTGGTCTGCAGTCACCCCACCAACCTGTTTGGGGTTGAAACACTCCAGATGACACAACCTCTGTTCTACATCATCTGTTCTCTTACTATAGTGACAGCTCTGTTACCCAGGTATTACAATCACTTGTTCTACTGTGTGACAGTTTCTGCCTACAGAACCCTTGTCAGGTTCCAGAACTTCATTCCCTCTCTGAACCTGTTTGTTCTGTGCAGGCTGTGGTTTCGGACTCTGCAGAACACCCTGCGCTCCTCCACTGACCTGAGAACTGCTCAGAGAAATGAGACTGATGCTGAATGGTACCACAGGAGGGTGCAGCACTGGAACCAGAAACATTCTCGAGCCAACACGGTTCCGGTGTGTGCAGAGAACCCGGGCTTGGAGCACAGTGTGGATGAAGTGGTGTCCTGACTTGAATGACCTGCAGAATCTGTGTTGGTTTGGACTCTGGGATCCTGCAGAACAACAGGAAGAACCTGCGTGTCTTCTATCATGTGAATCTGACATGCTGGTTGGTTTATTTATCTGTCAGCTGATTATCATTTACCTGCTGAGCTGATGTAAATGAAAGACTAATCTGACTTATATTTTGTACGTTTGTTTATTTATTTGCTTAAATCAACATTTAGAAGTTTTAGTTTACATTAAGAACGTGATGTCAGAGAATGAATATTTAAATAAGCTGGATGGATGTGAATTATTGTTATTATAATTATCATTATGATTTGAACTAAACAACTTCTCAGTGTGATCAAGTGCTTCAAGTATAAAGGAGAACAGCACACAGAACACTTCTACAGGGTTCTAATGCTTCAGCTGTTAAGTTCCTTGTTGCTCCTGTTTGGGAGCAGAATTAATTTAATAAGAAAAGTGATGCAAGTTTCCATTAAAGTCTCCAGGTTTATCAGATTGAGGTTTTTTTTACACAAACCTTTGATATTAAACCACCATGTGACAAATTTGTTATTTTTTATTGTCTTTTTGTATTTACACCAAATGTTCTCAAGAACCAGCTGATTCTGACTTTGCAATAAACAAATTGCCTAAACTCTGTGCAGCGTGTTGACTGTGTGTTCACCTGTGGGATGGGGAGTGGAACAGCAGGAAAGTCTGGGTGTGAGTCCTACCCGGACCCCTGGAGCCTTTTCCTGGAGGTCATGACCCCTTTCAGTTTCCAGCGTTTCTCAAACCTACAGGCTCTTAAGTTATTTCAGAATTTCGACCTTCTGATGTGACATGAAAAGCTAAAATCCCAGCTGGAGTTGGTCAGCTGTCTTTAAACCTTTTATTCCCTTTAGTCTTTTAAACCAGCTGATGTGCAGTTACACACACGGGAGTTTCTGATAACCTTCAGCTGTTCGTCTCAGCACATGGACTTGAGACGGATTAATACATTTCATCTTTTGTTTACTGATGAAAAACAGGATCAGGGGAAGATGCTTTCCAGACTGTGAACCTGCTGTACATGTAAATCTGGAGTTTTTCATTTGTCAAGTGTAAACTAAATATTCTATGTTCCTGTGTGAGCACTTATTTTGAAGTCACTGCTGTGTCAACCTCATTTCCTCCTGGGTGTGTCGAAGTCGGACCGATACCTTTTACTTCCTTTTTTGCTGAAACAGTCTCAGATGATCTTTAAACTCAGACAAGGCAGCTGGGGGAGACATGAGCTTCTACAGTGATGTTTCCAACGAGGATCTGAGTGACGAGCTGGAGACTTTGGGGTGAGACTGCCTCAGCCATCCTCTCTCTCTTTTAATTTTTTCCTTTATTGACCTGATGGTGAAGCAGGAAGGAAACAATCGGTGCATCTGAAATCAGTCATACTGATTTCCAAGGACTGATTATATTAATGAGATGTTAAGAAAGGCAGCGCTGGACTGAGAGGACTTCCACTAAACTTTGTTTTTCTCTGCTGTCAACTGTAAATTTGACAGAGTTGTTAGTTTTGCCATCTCACATTCTCTACAGACTTCAGCAGCTTTACAAACAAAAACCAAGAAAAACTCATTGATGGAGAGAAACAGTAATGATACACAAAATAAGAGTCTTACAACAGAACAGCTGATCAAATGGTCAAACTACAAAGATCAATCTCTTTAACTGCAGCAATCAGCTGTGATGATCTAATAAAAAAAAAAGAATCTTCCAGCTGCTGATTCATCTTAAATCTGAAGTCAACAATGAGGCTGTAAATGTTCAGGACATGTGACGTCCTCGTAACTTATCAAACAACAAACAGTGAGAAAAATCCAAGATAATGTTTACTGTTTACCTGCTGGACAGTTTACAGCTGATGAATTAGCAGCAGCATTTGTTTTCTGTAGTTTTACTTTTTTTTTTTACAGTAAACCCATAACTTTTAATGCAAATAAAGAACTTTCACATCCTCTTTCACAGGTTCCTTTTATCTGTCTCACATCTGATGATGTATTTTTGGGTTCTTCTGCACATATCTTGGTGTCTGTTTCTCCATGATGTCTGGATCTTATTGACTTTTACTGTTTAACGCTGTGAATTGAACCAAAACTTCCAAGAAGGTTCTGAGTTTGTGATTTAAAGAACAGCTTTGAAATGAATGAGTGAGCAGAGTGATTTCCAGCTATCTATACTTGTATGAAGTTCCTCTCAGCTTGTTTTGATCATTTTTTCTGAAGATGGTACCACTATGACTTGTCCCGCCATGCTGCAGAGGCTCTTCTGTTGTCCAATGGGATGGATGGAAGTTACCTTCTGAGAAACAGTAACGACGGTCCAGGCTGCTTCGCCCTGTCAGTCAGGTCAGTCCCACAGCAGAACGTAGTCTTTAAAAGTCACAAACATTCTTTTTCTTTGTCTTGCTGGTCAAATGAGCACTGATTTGGTTGAAAACAAATGGACCTGTGGAGACTGAGGGGTCCATACCCCCAGACCAGGATCCCCCTAAAACAAATATTATAAAATCATTGTCAATGTGCTAGATGCATTTATCTTGATTGCAGACATGTTTAATGAAAGTGAAATTTCTCATAATGGTTGGGTCTGTCAGAGAATTCCAGAGCATTAAATAAGCCTTGGCACTGGCATAGTACTAGAAATCCAATATTAAATCATTATTATCATTAATGCAGCCCAACGGGGCACAAGCTAGTATCTTCCTTATGTTGGTCCCAAGCCTGCATAAACCAGAGGGTCGAGTCAAGACGGGCATCCAGTGTAAAACGTGTGCCAAATAAACAATGATGCAAGTCACAAGTCTGATCTCCATACCGGATCGGACCGGGCCCGAGTTAACAATGACCTACACCAGTACTGTTAACTTGCAGGCTGCTTATGGTAACTTGGGCTACTGTGGGTTGAAGAACGAGGAGATGAGGAAGGCGTGTTCATAGAGAGAGAGAGACAGAGGGGGGGGGAGGATAATCAAGAGTCTCGGACTTAGAGTCGGACTTTGAATGTATAGAGACATAATGCAGAGGAGGAAGGGACAGGAGACACAGCTAGAGGGAGCAGAAATGAACATGTTGAGGTTCTTTGGGAGGGACAAGGATGGACAGGATCAGAAATGAGTCCATCAGAGGGACGAGGATGGACGGGATCAGGAATGAGTCCATCAGAGGGACGAGGATGGACGGGATCAGGAATGAGTCCATCAGAGGGACGAGGATGGACGGGATCAGGAATGAGTCCATCAGAGGGACGAGGATGGACAGGATCGATGAGGATGGACAGGATCAGGAATGAGTCCATCAGAGGGACGAGGATGGACAGGAACAGGAATGAGTCCATCAGAGGGACGACACACGCCAGATGTTTTGGAGATAAAGTCAGAGACTGAGATGGTTTGGACATGTCCAGAAGAGGGACAGTGGGTTTATTGGGAAAAGGATGCTGAGGTGGGAACTGCCAGACAGGAGGTCTAGAGGAAGACCAAAGAGGAGACATATGGATATAGGTAAGGAGGACATGAGGTATGTTGGTGTGAGAGAAGAAGATGCAGAGGACAGATGGACAGATGGCGACAGAGGACTTGCTGTAGAGACTCCTGAAGGGAGCAGCTGAAAGGAAAAGAAGAAGAATTATCAGTGTAGATAAGTATCATGTTTATCCTCATGTTTGTTCTCCGTATGAACACAGATTAATGTTTCAATAAGCAGAAGAAACAGGTCTTTTAAGAAATCACTAAATAAGTCAGTGTTGATAAACTTTTACTGTCAATTTTATTATTTGGAGTTTTTCATTCATTTCCTGTGTCTCTGAACACGATGGAGACAGAAGGTTTCCCAACAGCTAAACTGGAAAATTTCATTTCATCAAATGCTGATGTCATAATCACATCTGTGAAGAAGACAAATGTGGAACAAATCCTTTAAAAATCATGACTCTGAACTTCTATAGCTGCGGTAAAACTTTGATTCTCCAGATTAACATGTCTATAGAATTAGATGTAAGCGTGTATGGGTGAGTTTCCTCATGAAGACTTCAGGCTTCTAATTGGAAAAATAGTTAATATTGAATAATTCAAATGGAGTCAGTTGGATGATTGTCTTTATGTTTAAAGAACCTTGAGTTGCAGTCTTCAGGTTTGTGTGTTTCCATCAACAAGCAACCCAAAAACACAGAAAACACATGATAGTAAATGCTTATTTATGATAAAAATAGGATGTAACATTAATGTGAAACATGTTTCAGCTAAATGTGCCAAGTTGAAACCTGAAAGTCTGCTGCTGTCGGTTTCCTGCTGATTACTGTTATAATTCAGTGTTGTGATTTCTTGTTATGGAAAATGCAGAGCGAAGGATTCAGTGAAGCATTTCCATGTGATGCGCAGAGACCATGTCTACATCTTTGGATTTAATGAGTTCCCAAGTCTTCAGGATTTCACAGAGCACTTTGCTAACCAGCCTCTGCTGGGAAGTGATGCAGGTAAACACACCTTGAAACATGAGCTTTATTTATGTTCTCTTGAACAAGCACAAAGTGTAGAGTTTCTACTGGAACTAGAGTCTTCAAGCAGAACTTTACTTTTTCATTTTGTATTCTAAGTTTTTTTGTTTACATGATCAAATTAATAAACCAATGCCTTTTTGTCATTTCTGAATTGCAAAGAACAAAATTTTCAAAACTCAAAGCAATTGTGTTTGTTAACTGGAATATTGGACTGTATGGTGGTGCAGTGGATCACACTGTTGAAGCAAGAAGGTCCCAGGTCAAAAACCAGGCCAGGTCCTGTCTGCATGGAGTTGACATGTTTTCCTCGTGCATGTGTGGGTTTTCTCCAGCTTCCTCCCACACAACAAAAATATGCATGAAGTTAATTGTGGGTATGAGTGGTTGTTTGTGTCTGTGTGATGCACTGGAGACCTGTCCAGGTGTAGCTCCGCCTCCACCCCAGTGACTATTGGAGACAGACACAAGCTCTGTGACCCTGAACAGGAACAAGATAATGACTGACTGAAAAATTAAAACTGAAACATCTATTCCAAAAACTAAAATAAAAAACAGGCAAAAGATATTAATTTATTTTCAGATACCTTCTTTGTCAATTGAAGACAAATGTTCACTTTATTTACACTATTAGAAAAAAAAATCAATTTGTCTAACTTTTTTTTTCAAATACAGTCATATTCACTAAACCCATTCAATACAGACACATGCTTCAGCCTCACTGCTATTATTGGTCCTAGTATTTTTATTTCTTGCTTTATCATAATATCTGTCATGTAAACTGTACAGATTGAAAAAAAAAAAAAAAAAAAAAAAATTTTAATACACTTGATGTATCAGCGTCGGAATTAAACTGGACTCCAAACAGTCCGCCTCCTTATATTTTTTTTCCTTCTCTTTGAATTCTTGCTTGTATGTTCTCTCAATGTAAGTCGCTTTGGATAAAAGCGTCTGCTAAATGACAGTAGTAGTAGTGATTCCAGTAAATTACACTCAGCCCTACACACAACTGTGGGTTCACAAAAAACACCATCATTTCTGTAACAAACATGATCAAAGTGTTCTGGAGGAGCATTTTCCAAGTTCCACATCTTGAGGTTGTTTTATGTAAACTTGCGCTGCAAGACGGATTCTCGCGAGATTTCCAAACCGGACATGGGGCCACACACAGTGATCTGGCAGAACCAGTTTATGTTTTATAATAATCTCTGCCTCCCACACTGACTGCTGGAGACAGACACCAGCTCCCTGTGACCCTGACCAAAAACAAGCAGGTGAAGAAAGTGACTGACTGATAGTCTGTTTTCTAATATTGGAAAGTTATCAGATCTTAAATTTACTCCAGAATCTAGACCTTTAGAAATAGGTAGACCGTAGAGTCTGGACCTGTAGATGCAGGTAGACCATAGAGTCTGGACCTGTAGATGCAGGTATACCATAGAGTCTGGACCTGTAGATGCAGGTGGACCGTAGAGTCTGGACCTGTAGATGCAGGTATACCATAGAGTCTGGACCTGTAGATGCAGGTATACCATAGAGTCTGGACCTGTAGATGCAGGTGGACTGTAGAGTCTGGACCTGTAGATGCAGGTGGACCGTAGAGTCTGGACCTGTAGATGCAGGTGGACCGTAGAGTCTGGACCTGTAGATGCAGGTATACCGTAGAGTCTGGACCTGTAGATGCAGGTATACCATAGAGTCTGGACCTGTAGATGCAGGTGGACTGTAGAGTCTGGACCTGTAGATGCAGGTGGACTGTAGAGTCTGGACCTGTAGATGCAGGTAGACCATAGAGTCTGGACCTGTAGATGCAGGTGGACTGTAGAGTCTGGACCTGTAGATGCAGGTGGACCGTAGAGTCTGGACCTGTAGATGCAGGTGGACCGTAGAGTCTGGACCTGTAGATGCAGGTATACCGTAGAGTCTGGACCTGTAGATGCAGGTGGACCGTAGAGTCTGGACCTGTAGATGCAGGTGGACCGTAGAGTCTGGACCTGTAGATGCAGGTAGACCATAGAGTCTGGACCTGTAGATGCAGGTGGACTGTAGAGTCTGGACCTGTAGATGCAGGTGGACCGTAGAGTCTGGACCTGTAGATGCAGGTATACCGTAGAGTCTGGACCTGTAGATGCAGGTAGACCGTAGAGTCTGGACCTGTAGATGCAGGTGGACTGTAGAGTCTGGACCTGTAGATGCAGGTGGACCGTAGAGTCTGGACCTGTAGATGCAGGTGGACCGTAGAGTCTGGACCTGTAGATGCAGGTAGACCGTAGAGTCTGGACCTGTAGATGCAGGTGGACTGTAGAGTCTGGACCTGTAGATGCAGGTGGACCGTAGAGTCTGGACCTGTAGATGCAGGTGGACCGTAGAGTCTGGACCTGTAGATGCAGGTATACCATAGAGTCTGGACCTGTAGATGCAGGTGGACTGTAGAGTCTGGACCTGTAGATGCAGGTAGACCGTAGAGTCTGGACCTGTAGATGCAGGTGGACCGTAGAGTCTGGACCTGTAGATGCAGGTATACCATAGAGTCTGGACCTGTAGATGCAGGTGGACTGTAGAGTCTGGACCTGTAGATGCAGGTGGACCGTAGAGTCTGGACCTGTAGATGCAGGTATACCGTAGAGTCTGGACCTGTAGATGCAGGTATACCATAGAGTCTGGACCTGTAGATGCAGGTGGACTGTAGAGTCTGGACCTGTAGATGCAGGTGGACCGTAGAGTCTGGACCTGTAGATGCAGGTGGACTGTAGAGTCTGGACCTGTAGATGCAGGTATACCGTAGAGTCTGGACCTGTAGATGCAGGTAGACCATAGAGTCTGGACCTGTAGATGCAGGTGGACTGTAGAGTCTGGACCTGTAGATGCAGGTGGACCGTAGAGTCTGGACCTGTAGATGCAGGTAGACCGTAGAGTCTGGACCTGTAGATGCAGGTAGACCATAGAGTCTGGACCTGTAGATGCAGGTGGACTGTAGAGTCTGGACCTGTAGATGCAGGTGGACCGTAGAGTCTGGACCTGTAGATGCAGGTGTACTGTAGAGTCTGGACCTGTAGATGCAGGTAGACCGTAGAGTCTGGACCTGTAGATGCAGGTGGACTGTAGAGTCTGGACCTGTAGATGCAGGTAGACCATAGAGTCTGGACCTGTAGATGCAGGTGGACCGTAGAGTCTGGACCTGTAGATGCAGGTATACCATAGAGTCTGGACCTGTAGATGCAGGTATACCATAGAGTCTGGACCTGTAGATGCAGGTGGACTGTAGAGTCTGGACCTGTAGATGCAGGTAGACCGTAGAGTCTGGACCTGTAGATGCAGGTGGACCGTAGAGTCTGGACCTGTAGATGCAGGTATACCATAGAGTCTGGACCTGTAGATGCAGGTATACCATAGAGTCTGGACCTGTAGATGCAGGTGGACTGTAGAGTCTGGACCTGTAGATGCAGGTGGACCGTAGAGTCTGGACCTGTAGATGCAGGTGGACCGTAGAGTCTGGACCTGTAGATGCAGGTGGACCGTAGAGTCTGGACCTGTAGATGCAGGTATACCGTAGAGTCTGGACCTGTAGATGCAGGTGGACCGTAGAGTCTGGACCTGAGTCTTGATCGACTGCCCTTATCTCTTCTATATGTAGTTTAATATGAGAACTGCAGCTTCCTCTCTCCATGTGAACCAGGTACACTCATCGTGCTCAAGTGTCCGTATCCATGGCGTGTTGAGGAGCCATCCATCTATGAGTCGGTGCGAGTTCATACTGCTGTACAGACGGGTCGAACACAGAATGATCTGGTGGCTAACGCGCCTTCGGTATGGCAGACACATCACATTTGTGAAGAGCTGTGAAAAATATTTTCCACCAACTTGTTTTCATTCACTTTAGATTTCTGAAGCAAAACAACTTTGGTCAGGTCAAAGATCAGGTTCCAAGTTAAAATGCAGAGCTTCACATTTTCTAAAACATTGTGTTGGAAAATACATAAAATGTATAAACATCTGATGCAAACTGAACTGGCTTAAGCTATCCAGCACTCAGTCAGAAATACTGGGATTTTCCACTTGATCCTTCTCTGAATAACAGATACGTTGTGATGCCAGCTTTGTTCAAACGGGAATTTTATCTTCCTCTGAGCTTATTTTAGTGCAAATGTTTGGATTTGAAATAGAAACAGGTGTATTAAAGGAAGTCCTGCTTCTGCAAATGTTCTCTTGCTACCCAGCATGCAGGTAAAGAAATGATCACCAACCTGTTTAACACACGTGACTATCACTATTCCTTCATCCAGCCTTTTGACTTAAATGTTAACATTAACCGTCCATTTGATTTTACACTGACACTAACGTCTCTTTGCAGCTGGGCACAAAAGAAGGTTATCTGGTGAAACAAGGTGCATTTGTAAAGGTAAGAGCGGTGGAACGGTCCCTCCTCTATGTGTCAGAATCAGGAAATCTCTGCACTGGACTCATGAGATTCAAGCTGAAGATCTTTGGCTCAACATTCAGCCTAATTTTTGGGTGATGTTAGAGTTCTTTTTGTATCTTTCTATAGAGCTGGAAACAGAGATGGTTCACACTCAGCAGATATGAAATGAAGTACTTCAAAGATAAAATGGTGAGTTCTGAGACTTTAAACAGTCAGTGTGCCTTCATAACTGGGGTTTTCATAAAATCATTGTTTTTATTAAAAGCCATTTGCATGCTGCAGCAATGACTATAAGTTTCAGACAATCTGTGCTCACGGATTTTACACGTCAACAGTCACTTTTCTTTATTGTAGTGTGATGACCCCATTCGGACCCTGGATTTACGATCCTGTTCTGCAGTCCAGTTTGACTACTCTCAGGACAGAATCAACTGCTTCTGGTACCTGAATGTTGCATGTTACTGGATTCATTTCAGTTTTGTTCAAATACATTAAGTATGGTTGTTATTGCTTTCAGCTCACAAAATATTTTTTATAGTCAGATTCTCTTGCTTTAAGAAGACACAACACACTTAAAAACAGAGGTTGCTAACCAAAACATGACACAAATTCTGAAAAGCTGGAATTTAAATTTACAATTTAAAAAATGGTTTCCTAAAAATGTGACGCATTTATAGTGGAATTTACTGTTTAATGTGCAGATTGTTTCAGAAATAACACCTTTCCAGTTGTAACAACACATTAGTAAAAGTACACTGTTGCAGATTATGGAATAATGTAGAATTATAGAACCAAACACAGAACCTTGTGGAACTCCCTAAAGGGAATCTGTTTTTACTGTTGTGTTGCTTTGTTAGTGAACTCGCTGTGTGGTGAACCATAAAATACAAGATGCTTTTTTACACCATAGCTTCATTAATTTGCAGTGTTTAAAAGCCACTCTTTAGTCTTTATTGAACCAGGCAGGTCCTATTAAGATAAACTCTTTTTAGGGAACCCCTGGCAGAGAGGTGTGCTGGTGGAACAGGGACTCAAACCAGCAGCCGTCTCCTTGTCTCCACAGCCAGCACATCTGACAGACATTGTTACTCTCAGAAAGGCTGCACATCCAGATCATTTCTGAGTATATGGCCTGAAAAATCTTTTATGATGATTTACATTTTCTAATTAGAACAAAACCTGAACAGTATGTGCCAAATGCTCCAAAATGACAATAAAGAAAAGCAAACCTTCCTCAGGTCAGTCTGAACCTCTGTGGGTGGTTTTATTCTCTCTGAGCTCAGCAATACTTCCACACAGCAGCAATATCTCACATTTGTGTTTGATAAAGAGGAAGTTTGAGTCACCACTGAAGGAAACTGAGCAGCTGCTGAGCCTCATTTAGGTTTCAACCTTTACATAAATGCTCATTCAGTTTATGTGATGCGGAAGGAACAAAAATCTGAATAACAGGCAGAAAAGGAATAAAAGAATGCATGAAAAGTCAAGTAAATAACAAGATGGAGGAGAAAAAACCACAAGGACATGAAACCAGAAAATATGATGAAAATTTATAAATGAACATTGAACAGATAATTAAAAGTGCACTCTAACATAAAATGAAAAAAGGTTTTCCACAGTTCCCACATATAGTTTATGTTCGCTGACTCAGCCAGGGAAAAAGGGATGTAACACTAAACTACTCGGTTTAAATCACAAGAGATTATTTCAGAAGAAAGTCCAGGCCAATCACAGACATGGAACCACACAGCTGGGCTAGAAAAATGAGCGACATGCAGTTGCACAGTGACAAGCATAACAAAATGTCCACTGGCCATAACAGCTTAACAACTTTTTAAATTCTGCTTAAATGGTTGTGCTTTCGGGTCTCTTACCAGACTATCTTCTTGTTTGGGAAAGTTGTTTGCTTGTTGACAGAACTGTCAGCTGTAGTTTCTCTGTTTAACTCTCACTTTAACATTTGTGTCTACAGTTTGGTGTTTCCTGAGCGAACTTTTTATCTCTGTGCAAAAACAGGAGTGGAGGCAGATGAATGGATCAAGATCCTTCAGTGGAAACTAGTGAGTGTTCAAACATCAGACCCACATGTTCAGAGTCAGTTTTGTTTTCTGTGAGAAAGAAGGGCAGTTTTCAGAAGTTGGGTTAATTAAACATTTTACTCCCTGTGGTTGAATTTTCAGCAAAAGAAAAGTTTTTTTTATTACAACCTGATGGGACTGTGAGATATGTAGCAAATTCCTCATCTGTTGGGGAGACGTTCTGCAGCATTATAAAGACTGAATAATGAAACTGTCAGATTGTCAACCAACTTCCTTAAACTTACTGAAAATTACAAGATTTCTTCAGCTGATTTCCTCAAGGTGTTTTACAATCACTAATGAAACATGCCATATACACAGATATTTTTGCTGCTAAAATATTTGCTGGTTCAGGTCCAAAAGTACATTTTGTGAATAAGAATGTTTGTGGTTAGGGCTGGATACTAGTCTCTCAAAACAACGCATGTGCCATGTGATGTACAATACTGGTGGAAACATTAGGGATGGCACCTGCATTGAAACATATAATATAAAAACAAACGTACTAGTACTACAGCATCTTCATTAACCAAATTGTTAAGTTAATCTTCACATGTAATGAAATTTCACAGGCTTTCACTGTACTTTTTGTAAATATAGAAATCCAAATCAGTAAGAGCTAAAGACAAGAAGACCTGGTTCCTGCAGGATGAAGAGGAGGAACCTGGACCTCTGAAGGATTCAGTGGTGAATCTAACGCTGGAACTTCAGTCTAGTTCTGGTCCAGTCAAACATCTCCACAGTCAGTGGTAATATAGGCTGTGTATCAGGTGTCCATGACCTGGGGGGATGGAGGTCATGACCTTTACAGGAAATGACCTCTTCCATGAGACAGGTTTGCTAACGGCATCAATCCAGAGTGAAGAACATTCAGGAACTTCAGGAGAAACAGCAGTCAAGATCCCACCAAACAGAAGGCTCCAACACGATGCCCCACCCTGCAGAGCCAATCTGATGATCAAGATCACAGGCTTGTTGCTTTGCATTTTGGGATGAACATCCTATGAATATGAGATGAATGAGATGATTTTAAGGAAATTCACCTGATCCCAGAAGCTGAGAATCAGAAACCTGGAAGGGTGTATCAGGTATCCTTGAGACTTCAGTGCCTCTGTTCAGGTCTTTGTCCCATCAGACAGGAACCTGAAACTTCCAACGTATATTTAAAATCAGCTCTTAGAGCTCAAAGAATTCAGGCAGACAAAACATAAAAGGGAGCTGAAGGAAAGGTGGAGATCCTTTTTTCCCCTCCATTATTGAAGATTTCTGTTGCACCAAATTCCTCACCTGCAAACCTAAATATTCTTATTCAGCTAATATTCTTACAGAAAACTTAAGGCTCATTGAGGAAATTTCTTGTTTTTGTTTACTACTCTTAGCTGCTATTGTTTGAGTTTAGATTCTTTTCTCTGTAAACTGCATCCAGTTTTCTCATGATGACTCTTTTGTTTCCAGTCCCAGATAAGAAAAGGTCGATGATGGTCGTCCCTGCAGACATAAGAAGCTCCATCTTCACTGAAGACAGTGTACATGAAGATCATTAACGTTTCATAACAGATTTAGTCGATAGTGATAAAATAAAGTTTGATACAGCACCTCTCAGTCTAACCCTAACCCAGAAACACATGATCAGTACTTTGAAAGCAGTCTGCTGCAGATACCTGTAAACTAACAGCTGTGTATTCTAAGTTTTGATATATTCTACATATGACTGACTAACTTGAATCTTAACATAAACATGGCACGTGTTAACAGAAGAGGTGAAAAAGGTCATTGCTGTAATCCTGCATGGAGTTTACATGTTCTCCCGGTACATATGTGGGTTTTCACCGAGGATTCTGGGTTCCTCTCACAGACAGATGTGCATGTAGGTCAACTGGTGACTACAAATTGGCCCCAGGTATGAGTGTTTGTGTGAACGGTTGTTGCTATGAGACCCTATGATGGACAGGTGACCTGTACAGGTGTAACCCGACCTCTTGCCCACATGACCACTGAAATTCGACACCAGCCCTGAGCAGGAAGAAATGAGTAAAGAAGATGGATGGATGGATGATGATGATAGATGGATGGATGGAATGTTCTTCAACAATAATCTGAACTGTGAGAGAAAACATGTTTATGGTGTATAAGAATGAAATAAACTGTTAAAGATTCCGATCAGATTTATTATAAATTTATTGTGTTTGTTTTTCATCACAGTTCAATTGATCCACACTATAGCAGACTGCAGGCAGCGTTTCCCACAGGACACAAATGCATCGTTAGAATGACAGTGAAAGACAGGAAGTCATCTGGTGAATCCGAGCTTATGTCACCTCCACCACCTGCCTCAGCTCGTCTATTAGTGGAGCCAAATCCTTCTCCAGACTCATGATGAGACCTGAAGACAGAAATCAGGACACATTTTACCCACAACATCTCTGACAAACCCTCTAGACCTAAGGAGCATTATGTTTTTCCAGCTCTCTGTTCAGATGGTTTTATTGTTATGACAGACTTTAGTATGAACGTGTACAAAGTGAAACCAGACACAGCTGATACACAAGAGAAACAGATGGCGGCCATGTTTACTTCTAAGATCACCACATGAAACAAATATGCTGAATAAAATTTAAATTGTAAAAGCATATAAATTATATACACAAAGAGAAATGTATCAGCTCTACAATTTCAAATAGAAAACAAGCCATTTAAAAAAAAGAAAACCAGTCCCCTGCAAAGGATTAAAAAACACGTCTGCTGCAGAAAACTCAAGGTCTGAAAGTTCAGGTCCGGTTTCATTTTAGTCGAAGTTGAGAGAAAAATGCAGATTGTTCTTATAAAAGTTCTGACTTGATGTTAAACCCTCTCGGTCGTCATGTAATGAGTGCAGCCCTGTCACATGCTGTTCAAACTGGTTTCTAAATTATTTTACTTGGTTTGACAGTGACTGCCTCCACATGTGTTTGTCACATTGAGACAGATGTTACCTGTGTTGGCGCTGCTGCTGGCAATAAAGCTGAAGACCAGAGGGAGGCGATTAAACTGCACGATCTGTTGAACATAAAAACACAATGAACAGAGTTACAACCCCAGAGTCTGTCCTGACATCCGAAGCAGCTGGATGTCTCTCAGACCTTCATCAGGATCAAATCAGAGCTGCTTTAGGCCTTTAATCTGCGTCTCTTCCAGCACAAAGAAAAAAGTAGTGTCTCAAAATAGCGTATCAAAGTTTGAGAGAGCCAAGCCTCAGCTGACTAACAGCTGTTTTAAAGATTTAGCAGGGACCAAATGCTGATACGTCAAAAACCTTTGAACCTTTGATCCTTCTCCATGTGATCTGGTGTCAAAAAATATTTCTAAAATAAGGCACATCAAGCAGACGACCCTGTCTGAGCTGCCTGTCTCTCGGTGGGAGCATTAATCAGCTGGAGAAGGTGTTGTGTGTCACACCTGGTACGAGTTGTAGTAGCAGATGATGCTCTTGTTCTTGGAGAGGCCAAGCTTGCTGCCCTGATCTGTGGCCAGAGCAAACGTGGACAGGAAGCCAGGTCTCAGCGCCTGGACTGGAGCGTTGTCATTGGCAACTGCAGGGATACAGCAGCGTCATGGAGACACAGTAACAAAGACAACTGCCTAAAACACACTTTGGTTTCTGACCTTTAACAACAGGAACACCGTCTCTATCTGTCACCACGATCGCATGCAGCCCTTCAACACTGAGATGAAGAAACAACAAGTGGTTCAGTTTCACACCAACCCACAACAAGAACCCAGTCACAGCAGCACACTCACCTCTGCAGCTGTTTGTACAGGTACCTCTTCAAATCCTACCGAACAACAACACGTTAAAACCAACACACAATAACAACAACAACACGTTGAATCCAACACAACAACATGTTAAAATCGCGACACGGGGCACATCAAGGCAGTAAAGTAACAAGACACGGTCTAACTTACATCTGCCATGACGGTCACGTCGTTTTCTGTCAGGACAAAATCAATTTCAGGATTAAAATTTCCCACAAATACAGAATATTTCTCACCCTAAACTCCGAATACACGGAGCTTCAAGTTAAATAAAACAAACGAACATGTCAGAGAATAACATGGTAATGTTGTTAGTAAAGCCACGGATACAACCTGCAGAAAGACTTAAAACAGACGACGCCTGCTACGTGCTAAATACAAGCTACAAGCTAAAAAACCACGTGACACACTTGGTCATTTTCCCGTTCTCCCGGAAGTGTTGTGCAGTGGCGTGTCTAGAAACATAGACATCAATAGACCCCACATTCAACGCTGCCGGCCGCTTGGCTGACGTGCCGATACGGCGGCCATCTTGGGGCAGACCAGCAGCTCAGACAGTCGCTGTTAAAGTGAGTCGGAGGCACTTGAGACCTTATTCTTAAAATACGTAAAACAGGTCTGATCATAATAAAATTTCACAATAAGCACTTACATGCCTCAACTATTTAACTGGGGAAAAAAGTGCGATGACCTCTTTATTTTGATTCCAAATATTTGAGACCAAACAATTTAATTTAACAATTGTAACAATTTTAACAATTTAAACGGTGTCAAACGTCATGTGCATAAAACTCATCCTTATCAAACACCCACACAAACATTACATTATATATATATATGTATATACACATATATAAACATAAATAAACACATATACACATAAATTTTTCTCATAAAGAACATAGTAATTTAAACATTAACCAGAAGGATGGGACTAAAAACCTGTAAATTATTCAACTCAAGCCAACAGAGCAAAATGACACATACTTTTTGGAGAAAAGATGGAAAGTCAAAGACAGATGGTATGACATTAAGTCTAAGACGAACAATCTGTCCTGTCCTGTCAAAGTCCTCTGTCTTGAAGTGCTCACTGCACAGCATAGATCTGTCAGTTGCAGCAAAACCATCTCGTCGCACAGCCAGCTCCCATTGTTTTCTTAGAACAATATCTTTGGGAAACCTACAGTGAAAAAAGTCCAAATAGATTCATTTCAAATAATTGCTACATATGATAACCATAGTACTCCATAGTACTCGCTTAAATATCTTTGGGGCTTCTTGAGAGGCATTTAATCAAGAAACTGATATCAATAGAACTTCAAATCACTACATAAACACTTAATTTAGACCGACAGGTCAGGTGGGAAAGTATTTATTCAGGTGAAAAAGTTACTTTGTTCTGACACATGAATTATTTTAAACTTGGCATTTGATTAATTTTAACAAGTGCAGCTTATCCTCAGCACTAGATAATGCAAGTAAACTATATGTGTTTTAAATCATTTTCATTTAAAATAAATAATTAACATTACAGAATTGTGAACAAGCAGTATAGTAAGTACCATATTAAACCTCACCTGTGTGATTTAGTGGCTATTATTTACTGTTAGTCTGTAATCCACACTGATGCTTCATTGACACTTCATTAACTTTAATAAATAACAAAAAGCGAGGTGCAGGTGCCGGGTTAAAGCAGGTTTAGAAATCTGGCCAGCCACTTGTAATGAGTGAAAACAATGGATGTATCATCCATGGTGAGAACAGTTAGCTTCTTTGCTCTGACTCTATTTACACTCCATCCGCGTACTGTCTCTGACGGCAGCCTGGTCTGCCCCAAGATGGCCGCCCTATCGGCACGCCTCTCAGCCGCGGATGCGGGGTCTATTGATGTCTATGTCTAGAAAGTCTTGGGGGATTTTGGAAAGGGTGGTATGTAAATGGACCATAACCTTTAAAAATCAAATATTTATTTGTTTGTTTGTTTAACAAAATTATAAGCTGTTTATCCTAATTTAAGTAGCTATAGATCAAAATGAAATAAAAATCTGTCAAAACATAAATCCAATGTTAGAATTTCATTGACCAGTATATTTGATGAATGAAAGGGAGTCGTTCCTTTCCACTGTCACCAATCGTGCTGCTCAGGATGGAGGATTGACCTGAACTAACAATTCAGCCCAATCAGCTGGTTCCTTAGAAAAATGTGTTTTATTACTAATTGGTTAATTTTTCTGTGAAGATCATTGAAATGACTTTATAGATAAATAAACTTAAACCCTTAGATCTTTGAGTTCATCTGGGTTTGGCTTGGCTAAGAAGGCTCATGTCAAAACATGCTTGTCTTTTCACTTGAATTTTTAAATGTCTAGAAAACAACCAGTTGCAACAGGTTGTTACAAATGATGCTCTATAAAGTACACGCTGACCAGACATTAAATCAAATAAATCTGATTCACACTGAATAAATAACCAGATGTGTCGTGCTGATTTCCTGTCTGCTTCATAGTTCACTGTTGTCTCTAATTCTGTGGATGTTTGCTGTCTGTCTGCACTTCCAGACAGATCAATACTTCAGTCAAACTCTCTGCCAACATACACACAATGCCATTACTAATTGTATTTTCAGTTAATTTCACAGGAATTAAATGTCAAAAAACAAACAAACAAACAAAAAATCTGCATTGTTTCTCCTGACAGCATTCTAAAGTGATGTTGCACACTCGTGCAACACGTGTGTAAGGTGCACACTGAGACCTGTGTGTGATCATTGTCCATGCACTTTAAGCTCTACACTCTCAACATACCACAAAAACATGATCAAGCACCTTTCTGCAACATTTGATGGAGCAGTGACACATGAGTTTACATTAGTAGTCACAGTCTCAAAAAAAGGAGTTGTGCTGACGCTCTAAAGTCCAACACATGTTTGGGTGAACTGCAATGCTGCTTTTGATAAGACAGTCCAACAAAAGCTTCCAGACCATCAGAAGATCCCCAACCCCATAAAACCAGCATCTGAGAGAAAAACCTGGAGGGCGTGAAAACATTTACGTTTGTCAGGGATTTTACAAAAGTTTATTGTAACAATATAAAATAAAATGCTACTTTGTTCTTACCAACAACTCTTAGCTTTCAGTTTTTTTCTGGCAAATTTTCCACCTCTGACATATATGAAATGAGCATCATTATAACGTAAACATTATATGCATTATAATTATTTTATTCATCATCAAACTAGCTATCGTCTATTGAAAGGAAGCCTGTGTACTATCACAAACTCATCTGAGGACCAGAGTTGTTTTTGTGTGACACAAAGTGCACATTTTCAACTTTGTGATTATATATGTGGTAGAGTTCATCCACTACTACACACCTCTGTAGACTGGCAGATGGACTCTGAGTGCCTCACATCATATCTGGCATCATGAAAGTTTGATGCTATTCCGTTCATGTTGTACGCAAACTCAAACTGATTCACTTTTGAGATGAGTGAAACAATTATACTGTGATTTCAGTGACTTTGAGTCAGCTAAAACAATGACTGGATCAGAAATTACACTTGAATAAAAGTTACAACCAGTTGTTGCTACTATACGTATTATATTTTTCATAACATATCAATAATCCCAAATAAAAGTCATGGGGCTGATCAGTTCAGGGAAACTGAATTATTATTTGTTTTACATTAAACCAATTAAAAGGGGCAAATTTGGGATTCAAGTTTTATTTGTTGTATTTATAAAAGTAGGAACAAATGTTTTAAAATAAACTGTTTTATTCATAGAATTACAATATAATTCTGACATTTTGTCCTAAATTTGCACAGTAAATGTTAAATAATTTGAATGCTGGAAAAAGTCAACATGTGATACTATGCCACCCTTCAACAGTTAGCTCAAACTGTTAATAAAAACTGTTTTATTCTGAAAAAAAAAAAAAAAAAAATGAGGTCCAGTGTCCTGTTCCTCCCTGCCAAACAACCAACAGGGTCAAACTGCAGCCAAACACAGAGCCAACGTCATGTGAATGAACTCTTTAATCTAACTCTGCTCTTTTGTAACATTATATAAGGTTTTGCCACCTACACACATTTTTTGTCTGGTTAAGAGTTGGAATTTTAAAGTTTGTAATTAGTTGAGAGCACAGTGTCATAACTTAAAATTCTTCACTGTATAATATTATTTATTTTCTTTGCTGCTATGCTGCCAAAGTATTTAGTCAAATACTGGACAAAACTATCACTTTAATCAATATGCATTGACATACATGTGAGTTTAGCAGCTAATAAATAAATCAATTTGCACTAACTTTTACCAAAATGTTGGACACAAATAATTCAAATTAAGATGATAATTGATTTTAACCTCTATTGTAACAATTACAACAAAACTTTGTGTTCGAGGAAAACTCCATCTAAGATTGCATAAGCGCACTCTGTAAACACCCCTGATAAAAAACACACACAAACACACACCAATCAGCAAAACAGAATGTAAAGTAAAATTATTTTAATTTTGTAAAAGTAGTTACAAATTATAAACAACAACTATTTTACAGGCTATTGTTAGCTTAATGAGTAAAAATAAAGTTGTTTTTAAAGAACACCACCTGCTGAAACACTTTCAAGGGCTGAAAACTTCTAGCTTAGACTTCAAAGGCAAAGCTAGATTTTTGGTTTATAACCCAAATAATAATTCTAGAAATTCTAGAAAATTGACATTGTAATACACTGTAATAGAAAATATAATGTAATGTAACAGCAAATTCTAGAATAGCACTACACATGTTGGCAGCTTGTTGGAGTAGCTCTGTGATATTACAAGCAGTTTTTTATCTATTGGGGTATTTCTCGCTTGCTTTTCTTTTTTAAATATAACTTTTTAAAAATTATTTAGATTCTGGTTTGGATTCTGTGCTGATTGAAGGACTTTCACTTAGTTACTTTTTTTGCCACTTGTTATAATGCGTAATCATGGCAATGAGAGGCTTGTTTACAAAAAAAGCAGCTAATGGACATTTCTAAGGCTCAAATACTCAAATTGAGACCTCAAAATCTCTGATGAGTTAAAAAGAAGAAGATGTGGATGAAGAACAGGAGCAAAGTGAAGAGAAACAAAGAGCAAGTTTAAAACCTTCTTCCATCAGGCTGACTGATGAATGTGAGATCAGATCTCTGTTGAAAGCCCAGCCAGAGTATCAGGAATGCAGCATCATTCAATTCACTTCAATTCAATTTGTGTTTATTTTTAAAGTGCCAGTTCATAACAAAGTCATTTCCAGGCACTTAAAGGTGATATACCTGATTTCAAATTGCCTAGCTTAGAATGTCAACAAATGTAAACAAAGTCACAGAACTCTCGCTCCTCATTGATGGATTTGGGCCAATCATCATGTCTATGGAAAGATAAACAGAGAAACTTTAAATCCAAACACGAAGAGTAAGAGAGACAGCAGAGAGAAGACATGTGGACAACATGTCCTCCAGCAGTCTGAGACTACAGCAGCATAACTAAAGGGATGGATCAGGAGAACCTCCAGCAGTCTCAGACTATAGCAGCATAACTAAAGGGATGGACCAGGAGAACCTCCAGCAGTCTCAGACTATAGCAGCATAACTAAAGGGATGGACCAGGAGAACCTCCAGCAGTCTGAGATTATAGCAGCATAACTAAAGGGATGGACCAGGAGAACCTCCAGCAGTCTGAGACTACAGCAGCATAACTAAAGGGATGGATCAGGAGAACCTCCAGCAGTCTTAGACTACAGCAGCATAACTAAAGGGATGGATCAGGAGAACCTCCCGCAGTCTGAGACTATAGCAGCATAACTAAAGGGATGGACCAGGAGAACCTCCCGCAGTCTTAGACTATAGCAGCATAACTAAAGGGATGGACCAGGAGAACCTCCAGCAGTCTCAGACTATAGCAGCATAACTAAAGGGATGGACCAGGAGAACCTCCAGCAGTCTGAGATTATAGCAGCATAACTAAAGGGATGGACCAGGAGAACCTCCAGCAGTCTGAGACTACAGCAGCATAACTAAAGGGATGGATCAGGAGAACCTCCAGCAGTCTTAGACTACAGCAGCATAACTAAAGGGATGGATCAGGAGAACCTCCCGCAGTCTGAGACTATAGCAGCATAACTAAAGGGATGGACCAGGAGAACCTCCAGCAGTCTTAGACTATAGCAGCATAACTAAAGGGATGGACCAGGAGAACCCAAACTAATAGAGTTTTTGTCTCATGGATAAAAAGTGGAAGCTGGTTCCACAGGAGTGGAGCCTGATAATTGAAAGCTCTTCCTCTTGTTCTACTTTTAGAACCTCTAGGAACTACAAGCAGACCTGCAGTCTGAGAGTGTTCTGTTAGGAACATCTAGAACAATAAGATCTTTAATATCAGATGGATCCTGGTTATTTAGATGTTTCTATGGGAGATTTTAAACTTTATTCTAGACCTTACAGGGAGCCAATGAAGTGATGCTAAAACAGGAGAAATATGATCTCTCCTTCTAACTCTCATCAGAACTCTGGCAGCAGTATTTTGGATCAGCTGGAGGTCTTTAACAAAACTATTAGAACATCCTGATAATAAAGAATTACAGTAATCAAGTCTAGAAGTAATAAATGCGTGAACTAATGATTCTATATCACTTTGATTCAGAATGCTCCAAATTTTATCAACATTTTAAAAGTGTGCAGTTCTTCTCTGACTGATGACCTTCATGTTTAGAGGAACAACTTTGTCTAAAAAAGTTCACAATAAAGCTTTAACATTATCAGTAAGATCATCAATCTGTGGGACTGTAAAATCTTTGCTTTTCCTCGTTTATATTATTCTATTGGAATTAAGAAGGAAGATAAAACTAATTCTTATTTATAGAGCACTTTCACATACAGCATGACAGCTGACCAAAGCGCTGTACAGCAAATCCATCCATCTTCTTACTGCAAGGCAACAGCTCTACCAACTGCGCCACCGTGCAGCCCGCTGTACAGCATATCAAGGAATAAAATAGAACATATGACAATAAACAAATACCAAATAAAGAATAGAATAAAACCAGGAATAGAAAATAGGTTGTAAAATCATCTCAATACAGTGATTCCCATTGGTCAAACCCAGGACTCACTGGAGAGACTACAGACCATTTCACAGAAACTAAAAACACAGGTGGGAGGAGTAAATTTATATCCCCCATGTCTTCAATCATAGCTGATGGTAAATAATGGATATGTGTGTTTTGAACTTGTATAAAAACTCCAGTCAATTTTATTACAGTCTTCTGTTCAAGATATTTAAATATCTTACAGCTGAAAAAAGCAGATGTATGAAAAAGCCCTGTATCCTCCTGTGGAGGGAGGTTAATGGTCTCTGCTTATGCTGTTGAGGTTACGCTGTTTACATTGTTCAGAATTTCAAAAATTCATCATTAGTTTCAGAGAGGAGGTAGTGGCTAGTGTGGCATCCTGTTGGCCATCTTGTGGCAAAGCAAACTGAATCAATGTTTTAAAAACATTTGAATTTTTCTTCTTTTTAATAATAATGAGAACTGTTTCTCTCTTGGTTTTTCAGCAGGTGTTGACCCCCCCCCCCCAACTACTAAACTTTATTTGAGGAACAGTCTGTGATGGTCAAACAGTTGGTAAATCCCAGAACAAAGTCTCCGTTATTTGTGTGGTGCTTGTCTGGTACAAGCCGACTCGCCAAAGCAAACAAGCAGAGCTTAAATTCCTTGAATACAGGGAGATGTGAACCATATCATCTGAACTCACTGACTCAAGCCAGGAAATAAATCTAGTATCAATGCAAACGTGGAAGAAATCTACAAAGTCACTGGAACGTGTCCAGGACTGAGCAGTTTTAATTATTGTGCTAAAATGATGTTTAAGCCTATAGGAGACTAAGAAGAATTGTCTGTCTACTAGCAGGATTTCTGTTGTTTCTCCCAGAAAATCTGTTTCATTTGGCTCTTTCAATCACCTGAATCTGTATTGCAGCTCATGTGGCTCCCAATAATTCTAGAAGTCACAATGTTATAGCTAGTTACTAATTTTAAAAAAAGGAAAAAATGAATCCCCATTTTAAACATTCTGTATTTTCAAAGCTCTTTTCTTTCTGACGACTCAGTGTACTGCTACACTTCAACTTACACTGAATCATTCACACACACATCTTGATTTGCAAGTTGGAGGGCTACATGGGCTTCAGTGTCTCACCAAAGGACACCTTAACATGTGGAGGAATCAAACGATCAACCTTCTGATTGAAAGACACCAACTTCCTCTTGAGCCACAGACACACTTACATATATATGCCTTATATGGATGTTCTGTTTCTGTTGGTGCCCAGTTTATTGATTTGTTACTAAGATAACTTCAAATGTAATGAACAGACATAGATGAAATATTCAGGATCTGACAATTAAATTTTGGGAACAGTCTGGATTACCATCTGGATCCAGGATTTTTTTGAGGGACTCAATATTATTGTGAAAACATATTATGAAGAAAATAAGTTACTTGGTGGAGGTCTGTGCTCTCTGAACATTTTCTATGATGAAATATAAAAATGCGTATATGTTGGAAAAAGTCTGTTTATCAAAGTATAAGGTTGGTGTGAAAGTGATCATTTATTTTACTGAAACAGAACAAGCTGCAAGACCAGCCCTGAAAACAGATTTGATAACATGTAAACCATGAACTGCTAGTTAGAAGGATGGATTAAAAGAAGCATTGAGGACTGACAAACCAGCAGGTGTGTATGGAGAACACAAACAAACACACAGTCAAACAAAGAAGCAGAGGGAGAAACTTTGAGAGAAAAACATGGACAAAAACCAAGAGATCCAAGCAATAAAGAGCAAGAGAGTCACACAATCCTATACCTGCTGCTCAGACTAAAAGGCTGCGGAGCCTATTACCAGTGGTCAGCGGTGAAGAGGCGGTGTTAATTAATACCTTGGCCATAATCAGTTTTTTTTATTTTTCAAGTGCTCCTGCACAACAAAAAATAACTTCTCAGTCTTTTTCAACTTTTTCTTTGTATCTCACGCTTATCCATGATAATGTGAAAGTTTGTTTCCCTGAGGATTTTAACCTGTAGATTTCAAACGATGGAATCAAATTAACAATTATTAAAGGAATCTGCAGTCATCAGCTTCCTGCGGGGTAAAAGCCCAACTTCTGATACAAAGTGGACATGAGACTGAGCTCGGACCCAGACGCAGCTGAGGGAGGAGAGAAAGGAGGAGACTGACGCTTTGCACTAAATCTGACGTCAGAATCTTTGTGCAAAGATAAGCCGAGAGGCTCAACATTACCCACAGTGTCTATTCTGCTCACAGATCGCTGGTGTCCCGCACGGTTCTGACGCAGTCTGCGAAGACCCAACACTATGAGGGCAGCCAATCCGAGCCGTGATTCAGCGCTGCGCTGTGCCCACGCAATACATTGAACCATCGCATGAACATCGAAAAGAGAAAATGGGAACTGTGAGTGAAGATCTGCTCGTCACACTCCAGATTCTGCCCGGCTTCTTCTCCAACTGTCTCTTTTTGGCTCTTTACGACTCCGTGGTTCTGGTGAAGCGCGTCGTGGCGCTGCTCAGCCGCTCGCGTTCCGCCGGCTGCGGACGGTGGCACCGCATGCTGACCTCCGCCGGGCTGCGCTCCATCTGGAACAGCTTCCTTTTGGACGCCCACAAGCAGGTAAAGTTCTTGACCTGGTGTGGGCCACAGAATGACTTTGAGTTCTAACACGCAGCAGAAGTTAGTGAAGAAGAGGAGGAGAGAGTGTCGCAGCAGAAAAATCTGATCCAACACAAAGTCTGCTTCACTTGTCCAACCTGCAGAAGAGGCGTTGAGCCACCGACAGTCGGTTCTGCTGTTTCGGAGCTGTTCGACCACAGATCTGAAATCCATCCAGATAGCTATAGATATAGAGAAATGGTTGACATTTTTTAAAAGATTTGAATCACTTTTCTTTTGGTTTCCTCTTTAATTCATTTGAAATGTGCCGCAAAAGTCAGATATAAAATCCAGAAGGTTAAAAAATGTAGTTTTTACGTAACAGTAAAAAAGACTTTTAAGGATAAAATCGGTTCGAAATTTGGTTTGAGTTTCAGATCTTTGTTCAAAAGTGTTGTTGAATCCACAGTGAGAAATGACTTGGTTTGATTGCCTTAAAGCCTCAAAATGCAGGAATCAAATATTTGAAATTTAAAAATGAGCTCAGAAATATTTCAGGTTCATCATTTCTCCAATAAAACTAGATAACGGCGGAGCTTTCAGTCGTGCCACAACTTGTTTTGTTTTAAAATTTGGATTATTTAGATTGTTCACAAAGTTCAAACCCACTTGAAAGTTCTTCCTACCATGATGGTTTTCAACCATCATAACCTTCACACGTTATTCCTTCCTGCTCATGAAACTCCATATCTAGAATGTTATTGAAAACACAGGAGTGAATGAAAGATTCTTGGAAGTTTTGTTTGATGACAGTTTTCAATCTCTTGGTTTCACAGTCTAGAGATAAACCTTGCTGCAGTTGCAGAGAATAATACTCCAGAGCATCAAGTTCAAGTTCCTTTATTCATACCCGCAGGTAAATTTAGGCTATTTCTCAAACATATAACAGTACAATACACCATACAAACAAAACAAGATACTAAAAACCACATTAAGAACAATTTACTGTCTTAGTATATTCATAGAGTTAATTACTGCTGGGACAAAGCTGTTTTTATATCACTTTGTCATACACCGCGGTACTCTAAGCCGTCTCTGGGACAGCAAATACTGGAACTTATCAGGAGTTTTTTCAGGTTTCTGAGTATCTCAGAAGCTCCTCTCAGGTCCGTGTGACCTTCTGCTTTTCATCCAGAAATGAAACCCAACTGATAGTTGTTGGTTTTATTTGTGTCTGTTTAAAATTTGAAATGAATATTGAACGTCCGTCTCTGTCACAGCTTCTCCAGAACTGCAGATCTGACTCAACAGGGTCTTTGTTTGTAAAACATACTGCTATCGTTAGAAAGGGTTTGTGTGATATGAACATTAGCACCACTTTCTTTTCCAGACATGTACATAGTTTTAAGCATCATTAGTTGTAGTTTTTGGTGGATGGTTGTGGCTCAGGAGGAAGAGCAGTTATCTTTCAGTCAGAGTTGGTTGTTCAATTCCAGCCTCATCCTTCAAATGTCAAAGGGTCCTTTGGAAAGACACTGAATCCTTGTAACTTTCCAAATTGGAGTGAGTGTGTAAATGTAACTTATAAAAGTGCTTCAGAAACAGTAGAAAAGCCTTTTACAAATAATTTGAACTCTTCAGCTGTAAAAACAGCAAAATGATCGTCGTCAGAGAGCATGAACATTAAACCTGAGTGTTTTTACCTTCTCAGGTGAAACTCGGCTGTGAAGCACCAAACTCCAAGGTGGTGAAAGTTCCTGATGGTCCTCGGTGGAGCACCGCAGTTAATGTGACCAATGTTTCACGTGGTTCTAGAATCCAAACTGGAGATGAGTGCAGCCTGCTGGATTTTGAGTCATCAAATCGTCCCCTGGTGATTAACTTTGGTTCAGCCACCTGACCCCCCTTTATTAGCCACCTGCCTGCTTTCCGGCAGCTTGTGGAGGACTTCAGCGATGTGGCAGATTTTCTGTTGGTCTACATTGATGAGGCTCACCCTTCTGATGGCTGGGTGGCCCCACCAATGGGCCCTTGCTCTTTCAGTTTCCGAAAACACCAAAACCTGGAGGAAAGAATGGGAGCTGCTCACAAGCTCATTGAGCACTTTTCCCTACCACCGCAGTGCCAGTTAGTGGCCGATTGCATGGACAACAATGCTAATGTGGCTTATGGTGTGTCCAATGAGCGGGTGTGTATAGTACACCAAAGAAAAATTGCCTACCTAGGGGGAAAGGGACCATTTTTTTACAACCTGCAGGATGTGCGTCAGTGGCTGGAACAGAGCTATAGCAGATGGTAGGAGTGATGAAACACAAGAAGCTCTTTGAACGTATGGAAACATCTTTACTGAAAGGTTTGTCACAATCACTTTTAACAACATGTTTTTTGTAACTGCAGAATGCCGTCTTTTGTCCTGCTGCTGAAAAGAAACTTTTTCTACAAACTGGGAACTTGTGATGAAAATCTCCATCCAAACAGCAGCTAGTTTATAAGAAGAACCATGAAGCTGACGGTGTGTCAGTTCTGCTTGTGCTGCTAAAATCCTGTAAAAAAAATCTTCAATTCTCAAAAGCAAATATTTTAGGAATTATTTTAAGATTTGAATCTGTTTTCCACATATGTTCAGATCTTTCATACCTAATTCTTCCAATTTAAGTGTAGTCATTATAGGACCTGTTAGCACAGAACACACCTTTCATCTGGTATTATAGATTCACAGAGAGTTTATAAAGCTCTTTTGCAGCTTTAGAAGACCCATAAGTGCAAATGAAAATGTTTATATCTGTTGTGTGAAACTGCTACTCTACAGTTTGTATGCATATGTTCTTTCAGTCTTTACCTTTAATACAGACAAATAGCTGGTCTGTTATTTTCTCAGATTCTTGAGATAACTTGGAAACAATTCCCCTTAGGGTTGGGATCAGCCCAAATCCTATCTGATCTATACGAGAGATTAGGATTAGCCTTGGATCAGGTTTTTATGTTAGATTGTTGATGTTTTATCACACCTGATGCTCTGACAAACTCTAAAACAACCTGAGAGCTTAAGGGTGATCTTAGTCAACATTGGCTCCCATCAAACTATCTGCTACGTTTTGGTCTAACAGGACCATTAAAGGCTTCTTCCAGCTGATATAAAGAACTTATATCATTTTCCATAGTCCTTCTGTCAAACTGTTGCCCAGATGTGATGTGAGTTGCTCAACTTTATCTTTAAAGGCAGTTTCAAGTCTTATACTTCTCTGCTTCAGAGGGATTTACAGATAACTTAACCTTTTAGAATAATGCATCACAGAGATTATCTGAAGAACATTTTACCTTCAAATTCTTTTGATTGTTTTAATATTGCAGTCAACGCACTATACATTCAATTTTTCATGCATGTCTTTTAGTTGGTGATAAAAATGCAGAATGCTCTTCAGAGACTAGTGTTATTAAGATTCACACTTACCAACAACAGCTACCAATGTCAGTCAACAACTGCACTTGTTACTATAGTATCATTTGAATACATCTGGTCATTGTGTCAGACAACTTTTAGCCATTTTTTACTCTGGAAATGCATGAACAGATTATTTGCATTCTATAACTTCTGTTTCTACACCTGAAGGAGAAAGAGCATCTTTGAAAGGTGGGTCCTACTCTTCACCTCATCACCTCACTTTATGTGAGATCATTTTCTATCACAGCATAATGCTGAGCTCAAAATGTGGGAATGCATTTATTTTATGAGTCTGACAATAATGTCCATGTGGGATTGGTTGGTTGGTCTTAAAGTACAGTTTTTGATCATGTTGACTGTCTATGGATGAGGTTTTAGGTGGCTTGTATGGAGATGCATAGTTAGAATTAGTGTGTTAGAAATTCTGTCGAGTAAAATCAATGCAGCCTCAACATCAGCCAGAATCCTCTCTAATTCCATCCTGTAAGGTACGAAACTTTATGATAAAAACTTCCTTTTCACTGTAGCACTTTTCCAGAGATACTAAAACTTTTAGGTTTGCGGAATTACCTGTCCTGTTTTGGTGGTAGAACCTTTGGTATATACACTTCTCACAAAACATTTGGGATGTTTAATATTTCAGGTGAAACTTAAGGATTAACCTAAAATACCCTAATCTTTCCAGGTGACCTCTTCTAAACCTTTGGACACACATGTCCAGTTGTTCAATGTTTCAGAACGTTTTATACAACTTATTCTCTAACAAGGAGCTTAAAGAGGCCCTTCCATTAAAAACAGTGTTTCTGAGGTTTCTGTTGAATATTTTAGCTCCACAGGTGTTCTTACCTTCATAGTGGGTGAAAACAGGTCAACAACTTCTCTTTCAGTTTTAATCTCTCAAACTACGCAGGTGGTGATAAAACCAGAGTTCTCCCGAGTCCGAACGGCCTGTATCTGTTTCATCACAACTCCTTTGTTCGCTGGCGCTTTGTATCAGCTGCCGCTGTTCTTAAAGCGCTATATAAATAAAGTTGACTTGACTTGACTTGTTAGTATTCATCAGCTCCTGCAGTTGAAACTACGCCTAGCATGCTGCTGGCTAAAAGCTGTTAGCATAAGACGTAACAAACAGGAAGAGAGAACGTCTGACGTTGCCATGCACAGCAAGGCAGGAAACAGTATTCTTTGCTCTTATAGGCTAGTTTGTTAGCCAATCAGAGTCCAGCAAATTAGAACAATGAATATGAACGAGCTGCTGCTCGAAGCCTGACGGAAGGAGCCGGAACCACCCGAATTTTAACGCAGACAGATTGAAAGGTCTGTTAATCAGTGTTTTCTAATGTTTTCTAGATATAAAATGTTTCATCTTACTGGTTAATACTTAAGAAATAACCACAAAGTCCTGAAATATGTATGAAAACCCTTTAAAGATAAATTCACATCAACTTTTGATCTATGAACCAATCAGAGTTGGCATTTAAACATCCTCATCAGCTGTTCACATCATGTGACCAAGACCAACCTAACAGCTGATCAGCACCTCAACATCAAGAGGCTTCAAACAGGAAGTTCTCAGATTGAAGAGACTACTGAGCTCAGAGTGTCATCAGCAGGTTCAACAGAGAGACTGAAAGAGTCACAGAAAGACATAGAAGTGGACGTCCTTTGTCCACATCCCACACTGAGGATTCATTGTGAACAGAGTCCTGTGGAACCAGATGATGAAGGTCCCTCAACTCCAGGAGCAAGGCAGGTGTCACAGTGTGGACGGGTGTTACTATGTGGACAAGTGTTACAGGGAGGACATGTGTTACTGTGTGTGGATAGGTGACACAGATTGGACAGGTGTCACAGTGTGGACAGGTGTTACTGTGAGGACAGGTGTCACTGTGTGGACAGGCCTTACGATGTGGACAAGTGTCACGGTGAGGACAGGTCTTGCAATGAAGACAGGTGTGTCTAGTCAATAGAGAACTGTGCTACACTTTGTGATGAGTCTAAACTACCTGAATAACATCATGAATCCAGACATCGTGTCCCTGCATGAACAACACAGGTTTCATTTCATCTTCATGGACCAAAAGGATACAGATCATCCAGGTCTCATCATGAGGGGACACCTGCTGGAGACTGGGGGACCTCAACTGGAAGGACCTGGACTTTTTACAGCCCTAAATCCCATTGAAAACCCCTGGGATCAACTGAGTCTCGGTGTAGAGACTCTGAACCCCAGAAGGACCTTGAAGAAGAGTGTGATGTCACACCTCAGCAGACAACATGTCGACTTGTGAACATCATGAGGCGTTGCTGCCAAGCTGTAATTGATAGGTCTGTAACAGGCTGTAACTGAAGGTCACATGACATGGTACAGAGTCATTGTTTTGTTGTGGTTTGAGATGATGACATCACAATTTCATGCTTCTACTGACATCTCCTTTCATGATGCGACATCATCTGTAGTGTGAACTTTTTTTTACAATTTCTTTAGATTTCACCTGAAAGCCAAATATCCCAAAGTTTTTGTTCTATATGTAAGATTCGGGTTTTGGATGTTTATGATCAATCGCAGATTTTATTTTCAGGCAACAGTGTTGCAAAGGAATCTTTGAGTTTGTTGCTGAAATGTTTTATCTCTAGATCTTATCTATAGATTTGGCTTGAATTGTTAGATTTTTATAAATATGCAGAAAAAAACAAACCTTGGACAGTACAGACCAGGTGAATCAGTGAAACTGGTTTTACGTTTGCAAATCTTCTGAATGAGACACAGTAAAAAGCAACTTATATAGTCGGTAGCTGATCAGCTTTTTAGGTCACTTTATTTTTTTGATGAAAATATGATCAACATGATCTTAACCACATTCCTTCTGATTTTTTATCTGTGAAGCTATGATGTCACTTTTCATTTGTCAGTGAGGTAATTTCATGGAGCTGTGCTCATGTTAGCAAGTTTAGATTTATTAGAAGATGACTTTGTTTCAGTGGTGAAGATTATCACACAAAATATGGGAGATTTATCAAACCCTCCAAATTCTTCCTGTATTTGACCAACACCATTAAGTTTAGTTCAAGTAACAACAATACAATCTTGTAGACTAAAAGTTTGGACACATTTTTCTCATTCAGCTAATTTTACCAGATAGTGTAAACCAGGAGAACCAGGTCCAAAGACCTCCATTCCCACACCCCTCAGGTGCTAATTTACTGCTACACTTTAACATCAAAACAATAACTGGACAATCAAAGCAAAAAACTGACTATATAACGGGTATGAAGCTAAGGTTTTCTGTTCCAGACCTGTTAATAGTTGCTGTTTAAGATGTTGAAGAGGAAACATGTTCGACTGAATTGTTTTGTTGCTCCTTGTTTTTTATGGAAGTTTCTTGCTCTGAAGAAGTTTTAGCCAAGTGGAAATAACTGAGAGGGATTATTTTTGCCTTTCAACTACATGAGTTAGCATTTTAAATTCACTCAAAGGGTCACTAAATCTGCACAGGTTAATTTAGAAAAGGTAGTTAAAAGACAGAATCAAGTCACAAGTCTTTATTCTGTGTTAATGTCCATGTTTACACTTTTCATTGAGTCTAAGAATGATAAAGTGAACTGATAGGTCATGTGTTGTTGTGATGAGTTCAGAACATGAAAGGACAGAATATGACAGATGGCTTGTTCTGGTCACAGTGATCAAGGTGTGCGAATGAAAACCTTTGACGAAAGAGTCGCTGACTCAGTCTCTGGTTGGAAAGTGTATAGCACCTTGTCAACATGGTTCAGATTCATTTCATCTGTTTTCATTTTCAGGTTGTTTAATTCTGTCTTATCTTATGCAGACGATCTGTTTTCCATCTGTGTTTAGTGAAACTGCTATTTTCATATGTAAAAGGAGAAAAATTAGTGTTAAATAAAGGTGAAAGATTGCTTATGAAACTGTTTTAAATGTTTTAATGTTTCTATAATGGTATTTTAAAACCCAACAAAGGCTGATAAGTGTGTCAAGATATTGCAAAATCAAAAGATTTTAAATGTGCTTTTGAAACATTTTCATTGTCAAAAGATGTAAAATCACATGAAACCTGTGCGATTACACAAAAAAATCTATTTTACATATGTTTCACATCCACCACCGTAAATACTTTGCTGCAATTATTTACACATCTGCTTGTTTCATGGGCTTCATTTTCCACATGAAATCACATGTGAAAACATATAAAAAGCATTGATTTTTGTCTGTAAGTGAATCCCAGCTTCCTCTGTGTTGAAATGTTATTATTTTGGAGCTTTTCATGAAATTACCTGGGAATAATTATTCATCCTAAACAAATTTTGTTGTAATAAATATCTGATAAATAACATGATGATGTCCAGTATTACTTTAAGGACATCTATTTATTACTTTTTTAAACAAAATATATTGGTTTCTTACAGTCTACACTAAAATAATTTAAAGTAAAGGTTTAAAATGTCTTTTTGTGAATTTTTTAAATTTACAATTTTGGTCTTTCTTTGAGCTCTTAATTGCAGGAATCCACCAAATCACAGTCTCTAAACAGTCTGGTTTCCTGCTGATACAGGTACGTGCTGCATGGCAGGAAGGAAGAAGGGGTGGCAAGGAGGGGGTGGAGCCTGACAAGTAATTTAGATTTTCTTTAGCTCATCTTCTTCTGGAAGTAACTAATGTTGTTTACATAAAAAAAACAATTATTTTTCATTCAAAATACAATTGGTTGTCTCTTTGTTGTTTCTCTGTTGTTTCCATGTTGTTTCTCTGTTGTCTCTTTGTTGTTTCTCTGTTGTCTCCTTGTTGTCTCTATGTTGTTTCTCTGTTGTCTCTATGTTGTTTCTCTGTTGTCTCTTTGTTGTTTCTCTGTTGTCTCTTTGTTGTTTCTCTGTTGTTTCCATGTTGTTTCTCTGTTGTCTCTTTGTTGTTTCTCTGTTGTCTCCTTGTTGTCTCTATGTTGTTTCTCTGTTGTCTCTATGTTGTTTCTCTGTTGTCTCTTTGTTGTTTCTCTGTTGTCTCTTTGTTGTTTCTCTGTTGTTTCCATGTTGTTTCTCTGTTGTCTCTTTGTTGTTTCTCTGTTGTCTCTTTGTTGTTTCTCTGTTGTCTCCTTGTTGTCTCTATGTTGTTTCTCTGTTGTCTCTATGTTGTTTCTCTGTTGTCTCTTTGTTGTTTCTCTGTTGTCTCTTTGTTGTTTCTCTGTTGTCTCTTTGTTGTTTCTCTGTTGTCTCTATGTTGTCTCTTTGTTGTTTCTCTGTTGTCTTTATGTTGTTTCTCTGTTGTCTCTTTGTTGTTTCTCTGTTGTCTCTATGTTGTTTCTTTGTTGTCTCTATTTTGTTTCTCTGCTGTCTCTTTGTTGTTTCTCTGTTGTCTCTGTTGTTTCTCTGTTGTCTCTATGTTGTCTCTATGTTGTTTCTCTGCTGTCTGTGTTGTTTCTCTGTTGTCTCTTTGTTGTTTCTCTTTTGTATCTATGTTGTTTCTCTGTTGCCTCTATGTCGTTTCTCTGTTGTCTCTATGTTGTTTCTCTGTTGTCTCTTTGTTATTTCTCTGTTGTCTCTTTGTTATTTCTCTGTTGTCTCTTTGTTATTTCTCTGTTGTCTCTATGTTGTTTCTCTGTTGTCTTTATGTTGTTTCTCTGTTGTCTCTTTGTTGTTTCTCTGTTGTCTCTATGTTGTCTCTTTGTTGTTTCTCTGTTGTCTTTATGTTGTTTCTCTGTTGTCTCTTTGTTGTTTCTCTGTTGTCTCTATGTTGTTTCTTTGTTGTCTCTATGTTGTTTCTCTGCTGTCTCTTTGTTGTTTCTCTGTTGTCTCTGTTGTTTCTCTGTTGTCTCTATGTTGTCTCTATGTTGTTTCTCTGTTGTCTTTATGTTGTTTCTCTGTTGTCTCTTTGTTGTTTCTCTGTTGTCTCTATGTTGTTTCTCTGTTGTCTCTCTGTTGTCTCTTTGTTGTTTCTCTGTTGTCTCTTTGTTGTTTCTCTGTTGTTTCCATGTTGTTTCTCTGTTGTCTCTTTGTTGTTTCTCTGTTGTCTCCTTGTTGTCTCTTTGTTGTTTCTCTGTTGTCTCTATGTTGTTTCTCTGTTGTCTCTTTGTTGTTTCTCTGTTGTCTCTTTGTTGTTTCTCTGTTGTCTCTTTGTTGTTTCTCTGTTGTCTCTATGTTGTTTCTTTGTTGTCTCTATGTTGTTTCTCTGTTGTCTCTCTGTTGTCTCTTTGTTGTTTCTCTGTTGTCTCTTTGTTGTTTCTCTGTTGTCTCTGTGTTGTTTCTCTGTTGTTTCCATGTTGTTTCTCTGTTGTCTCTTTGTTGTTTCTCTGTTGTTTCTTTGTTGTCTCTATGTTGTTTCTCTGTTGTCTCTATGTTGTTTCTCTGTTGTCTCTTTGTTGTTTCTCTGTTTTCTCTTTGTTGTTTCTCTGTTGTCTCTTTGTTGTTTCTCTGTTGTTTCCATGTTGTTTCTCTGTTGTCTCTTTGTTGTTTCTCTGTTGTCTCCTTGTTGTCTCTATGTTGTTTCTCTGTTGTCTCTATGTTGTTTCTCTGTTGTCTCTTTGTTGTTTCTCTGTTGTCTCTTTGTTGTTTCTCTGTTGTCTCTTTGTTGTTTCTCTGTTGTCTCTATGTTGTCTCTTTGTTGTTTCTCTTTTGTATCTATGTTGTTTCTCTGTTGCCTCTATGTCGTTTCTCTGTTGTCTCTATGTTGTTTCTCTGTTGTCTCTTTGTTATTTCTCTGTTGTCTCTTTGTTATTTCTCTGTTGTCTCTATGTTGTTTCTCTGTTGTCTCTATGTTGTTTCTCTGTTGTCTCTTTGTTGTTTCTCTGTTGTCTCTGTGTTGTTTCTCTGTTGCCTCTGTCGTTTCTCTGTTGTCTCTATGTTGTTTCTCTGTTGTCTCTTTGTTGTTTCTCTGTTGTCTCTTTGTTGTTTCTCTGTTGTCTCTATGTTGTTTCTCTGTTGTCTCTTTGTTGTTTCTCTGTTGTCTCTTTGTTGTTTCTCTGTTGTCTCTGTGTTGTTTCTCTGTTGCCTCTATGTCGTTTCTCTGTTGTCTCTATGTTGTTTCTCTGTTGTCTCTGTTGTTTCTGTTGTATTTTTTATGAATTCAAGAAAGTCTCTTCTAGTAAACTGTCAACTTGTGTTTCGCCCAAGAGGAGATGGTCTTATCTCATGGCCGACAGAGGTACAGATAATGACTTGGGGTCCGTTATTAGGGTTGTTTCTGCAAACGAGCAGTTTAAGTGTCTGTCTTCTGTTTTCTGGTAGTGAAGCTCATCCAATCAGTGATCTTTTGACAGATTCCTGTTTCTGATTTGCTGTACACCCTGTATGATGTAACCATTTGAATTTGTTTGAATAAAAAGGCATGCTCAACCCAAGGAATCTTTGAACAAGGCGCAGTCCTTGTTCCAGGCATGTCAAAATTGAAATGGGTGCCTCTGAGTGAATTATTTGTTAACTAACTGTCTGCAGGTTGTCACGGAAATTCAAGAACACGCAGTCCTGGAGTTTAGTGACCTGGGGTCACAGTGGTTTGGGACCACAGCAGGGTCGGTGCCTTGGAAAGTCTAGGACTCTAAAGAAAAACTCAGCACGACAACAACCACCAAACAGCCACCGGACCCTCTGACCACCACCAAACAGGCACCGGAGCCTCTAACCACCACCAAACAGGCACCAGAGCCTCTGACCACTACCAAACATGCACCGGACCCTCTGACCACCACCAAACAGGCACCGGACCCTCTGACCACCACCAAACAGGCACCAGAGCCTCTGACCACTACCAAACAGGCACCGGAGCCTCTGACCACTACCAAACAGGCACCAGAGCCTCTGACCACTACCAAACAGGCACCGGAGCCTCTGACCACTACCAAACATGCACCGGACCCTCTGACCACCACCAAACAGGCACCGGACCCTCTGACCACCACCAAACATGCAGTAGACTTTCTGATCTACACCACACAGGCACCGGACCCTCTGACCACCACCACACAGGCACCGGACCCTCTGACCACACAGCCACTGGATCATCTCACTACCACCAAACAGGCAGGATGGGTGAAGTGTCTTGCCCAAGGACAGTACGACCAAGCAATCTTTTTCCAGAGGAAGTGAGGATTTGAACCAGTGACCGGTGGCCCCCTGGCTACAAGATGACCCACTCTACCTCCTGAGCTGTTGCCACTGTACAAACTGTAAACTTCATAATAAAAGATGCTGAAAGGGTTGGTTCTGTCCACCCAGCTGATCTCAGTCTGAGTGATACTTCAGCCCTTCTACCATGATTTTATTCTTCAATGCTTTTTTTCCCCACATTTCTGAGGCAGCAAACTTCAAAAGCTCACAAGGTTGTTTTTTTTACTGCAGAATCATTTTCACCTCAATGAATGAAATCATTTCTGAGCAAACAAACAAACTTTTATTTGTAAAACCAATGAAAAATTTACGAAAAGTAACATTCATAAAAGAAAACATGATTGTGAAGAAAAAGTCTTCAGCTCGGTAATCCCACTGGTGGAAAATGGAAGGAGATCTTGGTGCTAAAGTTGTGTTAAAATTAAAAGTTGATGATGGGCAATTCCCTACAGAGTTAGAAACCATCAGAAATTTGACTTTATTCTGTGTGAATGTGTAAAAAGTGCAAACAATCAAAAACAGAAATCGGTGAACCCCAGGATGAAACCAACATGGCAGAGAAGAAAGGGTACCTTGTTTTTGTAGTTAAATATTCATGCAACTTTAGAAACATCTGTAGATTTCTAGGCTAACAATACATTTTTATTCTTTATGAATATCATTATGATTCGCCACAGTCTGATTAATGTCTTCTTTATGTAAATTAACAGTTAATCTGTTGATAAATTATATCTTCAGTCTTTACAATAGAGGTACTAAAAATGACAACTGTCATGGTATATGTACAATTTACTGGCTACAAAGTACAACAGATAGCATGTAATAAAATATGTAAACAAATTGATCTTTTTTGACACAGTTGACTGTGACAGCAGATAGAATTCACACTTTCAACATCTGGTTTATTTCTGTATACACATTTGTTAACAGTGTTGTAGTACTGCATTTGTCTTCTTCCTAACACCTCCATAGAAAAAGAGAACAATGGGCAATGAACCAACACACAGATAAAACCACCACTGGCTGTGCAGCAATTATAGACCTTCTTCTGCAGCACTCGGAGAGGTTCTACAAGTCCTGGTGTGAAGAAGATGATCCAGGTTCAACACTCTTACTGGACTGCACCTTACTGTGGAATTAGGATGGCATGCATTTTACAATCAGGCTTCTCACCAAGAGAACTAGCAAATTCTTCCACAAAGAGAGTCACTGTGTCTGGCAGACAATGAGAATAATTGTGGTGAATTAGATGCCAGAGCAAACAGATGGTATGAGGTCTGCCCCTGGCAACTGGCTCACTTGGATTCATTTTTTCCAAATACACACAAACAGTTGTCTTTCTCTTCTTTTGGCCTTTTTTTTCTTTTGCTTTAAGCAAAAAATAGTAAGACACCACACTTATATAAGTTATAAAGGATAAAAATTTGTAATACTTTGATAGAAGAGTCCTTTGTACTTGTACAACCATTGTGTGCCTGACCCAACACCCCCCCACCACCCCCCTCGTCTCTTTAAGCACTACTTGTTGCTTACATGCTGGAAATGTAGAAGATAATAAGCCTCAGTGTAATTAACAATTTCACAGAAAAATTGTTTTCAATGCCACGGATCACACAACTCTAAAAGTCACTTAGGAGAATGATACCGTGAAATTGTTCTATACTGACAACATCTGTGACCAGATAAAAGTTTAAGGGTTCTAAAGTAGCTATTTAAGCTCATCATTAAGCTCCTTGCTTAATAATAAGTGTGCTTTATGTTACAGAACATCTCTTCAGTTCAACTAGTCAGCACAGTATAGGATTATTCAAGTTCCATGTTATACCATCATTTGTCACAGTTCCTCACAGGGAAGCTGATAAAGTTCATTTGGTGCCCTCTCTTTCTCTCTCTCTCTCTCTCTCTCTCTCTCTTCATGTTAATGAAAGTCTCTCAGTCACACATAATATTCCTTATCCTTGTTTTTCTGTCTCTTGTTGCTGCTTTTAAGACTCTGCTGTTTGTCCTTCATGACAGCGCCATTGCTCTGCACAGCTGAGTTGGTTATGTAGTTTCGGCTCTCGTCCACTTGGTAGGAGCCTTCATCCCTGTTCCTGTACTTATACATGGCATACAGAAGAATGAGGATGCACAGGGCTGCGGCTGCAACTATTCCGATGACCATCCCGGTGGTGCTGCTAGATTCACGGACCACCTCCGAGGTCCCTGGGACTCGCCTGACGCCTGGCTCTGTGGGGAGTGCTGTGGGTATATTATGGAACATTGGGGAGATTATTAATGGGCTCCTCAGCTTGGTGCTGTCTACCTCAAAGGATGTGGGCAATGGAAGCAACACTACGCTGGGCTGGGGTTTTAGCTTGTGGCTATTTGTTTTGCCAGCCGGCTGTTTTGCCGGAGATTCGTGGAGGTTTGTGGTGGAGGCAGAGGTGGCAGTGGTGCGGCTCTGGTCGGCAGGCACTGGCATGTTGGTAGTCCTACTGCATCTGAAGGTGGAAGGTTTGTTAGGTCTAAAAGTCCTGGGTGCAATTGCTTTGTAGTCACTTTGAAAGCATGTTGTAGGAAAGGTCCTATCTGTAACCAAGAAGGAGGTTGAGTAAAAATCTTCATCGTCAGAGGGAGCTGGTAGGACTTCAACGCTTTCCCAGAGCCATACCCCGATATCACCAAGCCATCATCATCACAATCATCGCTGCCTCGGTCCGACAAGCAAGGTACCCCCTCCTCAGTGTCCTTGGACAGGGACTCTTTGGTGGTCTCAGTAATGGTGAGGAGTGGGTGGTGGGTTGAGGAAGTGGGAATGAAGGGTGCAAAAGGAGCTACATAGGGGTGCGCTAATGGATCTGATGACTATTTCAGCTCCTGGAGGGAAAGAAAAACATGAAGTAACAATAAAAGGAAACACTTTGGATTAAGAACTTTAATTAACTTTCCAAAAGTTTATTACATGAAACAAGCAACATTCAGTGTGACATATTTATGTTCAAACAAGGCTCATGAGGTGAGCAGGGAGCTAATTTTGTTGCTTGTTTCTGTTCACTCTTTGTTGTTTAGAAGCACAAAGTTTCAGTTGATTGTAGATTGACTTGGTCTGGATCACACGATGCAGAAACACTGTCTGGCAGAACGTCCTCGCACGCAATTTCATAATATTTTCTTATTGGTAATTTTCTTCGAAACACTTTCAAAATATTGCTCAGATTTCAATTTACCAGGTAATTCAAAGGAAAGTAAGAAAGGGGTCAAAGCTAAGGAAGAGAGATTCATTTTAGGTGTCAAACCCATTCAGCAGTTTTTCAGGCTCGATGTCCAAACATGATGAGTAAATGTTTAGGCTTGAAATTTCATCAGATATCAGGTATTGATACACTTAGTCAATACCATTGTCAGAACCAGTGTTTTCCTAGTCTTGGTCCAGACTGTCCTGCATGTTTTAGACATTTCTCCCTGAACGACTGACAAGACATTGATCCAAACACATTTTGTTCCTTACTCTATAATTATATAAAACATGTGATCGTATTTTAACAAACGTTTCTCAGATGCAGAGCTGAAGTTTGAAGATGTGAAACTCCATCTGATTTACTCATTTGTAGCAAATAACCTGACAAAAAACAAATACAGGAATGATCCAGGAAATTTCTCTTTGAAATGAATTAGTGCCAGAGTAAGAAACTATATTCATCCTGGCAACACATACAATGTTTGTTTCTGGATGAATTCCCTCAAAGTGCTTCTGCTTGTTTGGAAGTTGCAGCTCTGTCCTGGTTTCATTAAGGAGATCCATCCTTCAACCAAAAATCCCACACTGAACATGTTACTGTGGAGGGACTGATGGAAACACTGGATCTTTTTAGTCAGCTTTACTAGGTTGAAACAACTTCTTTATATTGTGTCACTAGAGCAGCTCTGTCACCAGAAACATCTGTAATCTTGTTGACTGGAATGAAAACTCAAAAGACCACCGACTCATTAACATGAAGAATATCTGCTGCTATTCTGAGTCATTCATGCAGTTACCACCAAACACAAAACATCATGTAACACACAGATCACAGCAAACACGCGTGTTCACAGGGATGCAGCTTTTGACTGAACAAAAGATTCTTTCAGTTCTCATCAAAGATGCAGTTTGCAAACTTTGAAAAAAACCATCACAAGCAGCTTTGTTGTTTTTGAGTTCAAAGAAACAGTGAAGAGACCGTTTTCAGATGTTTTCTGTGTCACGTTTTGCAAACTGCATGTTTAGCAGCCAGCTCATAATCACAACCAGAACATGCACAGTGTGTGTGTTGTCAACTTACATCAACAAATTGCCCGCATGATTTAGGCAAGAGGAAAAGAATTTACAAAGAAAAGCTGTGTAAGAATGTTGGATAGCCACTCGGTAACGTTAAAGATCATTTTTATCCACCGTAGCACGAGTTCTATCTTAAAACATGACGGTACAGGGAGGCAACAGCACATACATCCACACCACATAACAGAAAAATAAACAGCAGAATTCCTTTTTTAGCTTTTGTTTCTCTTTCCTTGTAAATAAGTTCTTTTTCTTTTTTTACAAAAACATCTGCATTTTTTTCATTGCAAGAGACTTCAGTGATGCCTAAAATCTATCCATGTAACAGTTTTTGCTTAGTTTGCTCTTTAGTGTAGAATGAATGGATGACTTTATACTTCAGTTTTCTAAAGACAAGAGAGGAGGTGAAGAAGGGGTTGGACCTATGAACATACTACAGAGGAAATGAGGATGATGAAGGTGACAGTGTAAGTCAGTTGCCATGTCCATGTAAAGGCAGTACGAAGCGGTCGGGCGGCATTAGAGCTTTTGGCTGTAAGGAAGGGATGGGGATATACAAACAATGAGCAATATACATGCCCATCTACAGAAAAGAACAGAAGAACTCTAACACTGACATGTCTTACAAACCCTAAACTGCAACTTCTTCACCATGCAATTCACTTTTTATTGTTCTTACAGTCAAAAGTTAAAATTATTTGTCAAAATAGATTTAAAAATGTTTTAAATTGTCATTTGAGAAGTGGATTTGGAACTGCTTCAAATCTGAATTTGTGGGCTTTTCCATATTTACAAGCAGTGCTCTAATGTGGAGATTTTAATGTTTGAATTGTTCTTTTTAGCTCAGTGTTTGCTGTGAAACACACAAATTAGTCACTGAAGGAGTTCCAAATCCTAAAAAAGTCAAAATCTTTCACACTGTGATTTAGGAATTATCTGAGAAAAAATAAACATATATTCCAAAAACATAATAAGAACCAAAATGCCAGCAATCAACTGGGTAAAAAATATGACCAGTTTAAACTATCAAATGAAAAATGTTAAGATGGAGGAACAAAGCCATTTAAAATTTTGCACACACTACAACCAGATGCACACAATAGAAAACAGACACCGATGGGAGAGGCACCCGACTGGAGGACGGGCTCCTCTCTCATGTGCTTCCTGTAATGTTAGTCTTTAAACATGAGCCGGCCGTGCAGTCTGGGTGTACATTCGAGGGAGACGGTACTGGCTGAGAATGGGTTAACACTAGTATCATTTGGTTTTGTTTTAGTTGTACTGCAGGATGTTGATGCATGCTTAAAGTAAGTTGCATTTAGGGAAAGTAGAAAAGAAACAACACAGCAAACTGGTAGGACTGACCAATGTGAGGAGAGCAGGAGACGGACACTGTGTCCCAATCCCATAAAACAAATAAGCACTTTATGTAACAGCACGTTCTGGCAAGAAACCACATTGTGATGCAACATGCTCAATTTTGAACTGTCACACTGATTTCCACTCAGTCTGCAAGCTGATGTTTTGAACAATAGATACAAAAATGTTGAAAAGTTACAGCATTATGCAACTGGGACACAGATTCACATTAACGGAGAGGGAAAGACAAAAGTCAAACACAAAACACGTTCCTAATCTTATATCAAAATATAGGATCTTGTTTTTACACTGAGGTAAAGCTGATATCCAAAACATGTTAGATGTGGATGTTTGAGTCGTTCTCACACAACTTCATATCAGCCTGATGGCGCAAAATGAATGAACCAAAATAAGCCCAAAAAGTGCACAAGCACATAAAAACAAGTTAAACTTCTGATCCTCAGTGTTCTGGATTTTGTTTTTTGTTTTTTTTTTAAGAGAAGATGCTGGAAACAAACCAGGTCTAATGAAGCAACCAGGATTCATCTCTTCTGATTTTAAACATGCTAAATATTAGATGACAGAAGAATCTCAGCAGCTTCCTGATGAACAAACCTGGATTAAAGGGGGAATTCCCTCTCAAGGTGATTCCAGACAGAAAGAAGGTGCCAGAACTTCTTCTCCTCAGTGATGCAGCTCTTTTATAACTTTTGTTTTCACACACTGTTTGTTTATATTAAATCAAAGTTAAGAATATTATTGGAAAATAGAGAAAAAGAGCAGCGGTCAACTGAGTTCTCTCTGTCAGTTTATAAGGAGTCAATAAACTACAGAGTGTAGTTTGGTCAGAAGGTGGCGCTCTAAGCTTAGATATAAGATTTGGGTGCTACAACTCATTAATTCATTAATTCTCAAGTTGTACACAAATAAAACACTCAGCCGAGGAGAGATGACGAACAGTCAGAAAAGGCTTCAATCACTCCAAAACAGAGGAAGTCATGTGTTTATGCCTCAGAATATAATCAGAGATGAACATAATCTGCATCATTTGGCTGACTGGAGCTCCTCTTCATCTCTCCTTCACCCAGAGACTTCTGAACAAGTTGACATTAGTCCAAAGGGACGGGTGAGTCGGAGCGTTCTGTTTCCAGACATACAGACTTCCTGCTGATCAGACTGGTTCTGGTCTTCCTGCTCAGATATTATCCTGTCCACTTTAGCATCTCTCTCTCTATTTTAAAGACCCCTTCCATTAAAAACTGTTTTTCTGAGGTTTCTGTTGAATATTTTAGCTCCACAGGTGTTCTTACCTTCATAGTGGGTGAAAACAGGTCAACAACTTCTCTTTCAGTTTTAATCTCTCAAACTACGCAGGTGATGATAACACCCGAGTTCCCCCGAGTTCTAACGGCCTGTATCTGTTTCATCACAACTCCTTTGTTCGTTAGTATTCATCAGCTCCTGCAGTTTAAACCACGCCTAGCATGCTGCTAGCTAAAAGCTGTTAGCATAAGACGTAACAAACAGGAAGAGACTACGTGTGCTGTTCCCATGTTCAGCGGGGCAGGAAACAGTATCCCTTGCTTCCAGAGGCTAGTTTAGCCAATCAGAGTCCAGCAAATTCAATTAATGAATATTAATGAGTTGCAGCCTGAAGCCTGACGAAACCAGACAAATCTTGATCGATGGAAAGGTCTGTTAATCAGTGTTTCCTGACGTTTTTTAGATATAAAATGTTTCATATTACCGGTTAATACTTAAGAAATAACCACAAAGTTCTGAAATTTGTATGAAATGAACTCTTCAAAGTTTTACTTTGGTTTGGGTTTTTTTTCTACTTCCTGCTCTTTACCAGAGAAACTTGTGAAGAAATCCAGCACTTAAGATCACCGAGTAAAAACCAAAGTATTTATGGTTCACTGAAACTTCAGCTCTGATTGCATGCATGGAAACATTAACAGATAAATGTTAAGGATACCAGCTTTAAACCTGCCGGGACTTTTCTATATGTTGTTTTTTCCATGTCGTCCGAAAATAATCAGAAAAAGATTTCATAAGATGGCACGTCTGATGTTTCTGGACTCAAAATTAAATATTGTTAAAGTTCTGTAATAATTGTTTTAATGATTTTAAACTTTTTTGTAATTAATTACCTTTTTTAAAAAACAAAAATTAGTCCATATACTTTTTAAATCTAATATATTGCATGAGTCACCCGACTGATCTCTGCCAAAGAATTTTCATCCAAATAAATTTCACAGCCATCATCGACATCGTCTTCAAGTTAGCAGCAGGTTGATCGTCTGCTCTTTAAACCATCTGTACACTTTAAAAATAAGTTCAAATACCCAAATATCTTTAATCGTGTTTTCCTTTTAGCGATTTAGTTTGGTAACAAAGATAATCAGAATCCATTTTCTTTCAGAATTAAGAATTAATCCAGTAAAAACATTTAAAGTTTCAGAAAAATGGTAAACAGTCATTTTTTGGGCAAAGTAAAACAGGATTTTATCTGTTTCTGGACGTGTTTAATCCAGTTTTGTGAGTCAAATCAAACAAAGTATTCTCAGTTAATCTCTAAATCTGCAGCATGTAGAAGAACAAGACTAATTTAGATGCCATCTTATGAAAATAATGGAGAGAACACAATCAGCTCAGACATTCTCCAAACAAACCAGACAGCCCAACTTACAAATGAAACATGTGGATTAAACCAGGCGGTTTGGTGACGCTGCCAATGCAAAAATGGCTTACAGCTTTAACACAAACAGACAAACAAACAAACAAACAAACAAAAACCAAGCTGAATGAAGATGAGTGATGGTGTTAAAGATCATTTAAAAAGCATGCAGTGTAATTATAAATCCATCCTGAACTGACTGGTCTGATAAACTCAAATTAAATCTTTGATCACATGGAAAAAGAAAATAAAAAATGTAACATTTTTCTGCCATCTGCTATTCAAGTTTTGTAAAAAAAGCCTGTAGACGTCAAAGAGACAGAAACAGTTTTGAACTTTAGGCCTTTGAGAAAAACAGATAAAAAATTAGATGGCATAAAAAAGTTTTTTGACTGTAAAATGATAATAACAAAAACTCTGTGGTTTACTCAGTGGTAAAAAGCTCCACGATGACCCAGAAGATGTCAAGAAACAGTTTTCACCCACCAACACACCATGCAAAGATAATGAGACCAAAATAAAAGAGAATGCATGTTGGGAACGTTTTAAATGAACTGGAACGATATTTTGGTGAAAAAAAAAAAGAAAAACACCAGGAAATAGCATTGACTTTTCAAAATAAACTAAAAAAAAATAAAATCATGCAGCTTTTAACCAACGTCAAAGTGATGTTAGGGTTAGAATGGTGTGAATTTCTGTGTAAACACATGACTGATGACTGGGACCCTGTCTTTGTCTTCACAAATTCCCATGAATCTCAGGCAAAACAGCACAGTTTGAAACCCATTTCTGCCACAATGTTTCATGTTCTTTCAGAAAAAATTTGGGAATGACCTTCAGGACAGTGGGCTGGCAGAAAAACACCTGAAACTATCAGCTCTGATGAAATAAGAGTCTAAACAATTGATTTGAGGAAAAACAACTTTAGAACTGAGAAGAGGAAATTCATTTCTAAAACGCAGATGTTCAAGGACCTTCATGGTGCACATTGCTTTAAATTTGATTAATATTTCTCTGCCATTATCACCCAGACTTACAACTTTATTCACTGCTTGGCTTGATGCAGCATTTAGATTAACTTTATTTTGAAAGGTCAGTGATTTTTTTAAAATTTACAACAAAAAGATAGAAATCTCGTAAGACCTACAGACTCTGAAATGTTTATAATTTTATTTGTTGATATTTTATAAGTTTAATATAGAGTTTCTGTTAATAGGAGATTCCCAAATGATTTCAAACTAAATATCTACAGTTTCACATGTTTGATTTTGAATTATCTGATACAAAGAAGAAAGCTAAACGTAGTACACCTAAAAGCAAAAATGACCCAAAGAAAGAAAAACTTGTACACAGAAATTCAATGATATCTGTTCTCTATCACACGTACCAGTGCAAGCCTCTAAATGTACAAAATAAAAAATAAAACACACAAATGGCAAAAAACAATAATAACAAAAACCAAAAACTTTTATGTAACCAGGAGCTAATATTTCTAAAAACTAATAAAAAACAGTAGCAGTGACGTGCTAGCATGATGATGTGAAACATGGTGCAACAGGTTTAGCAGCATCAGTGCAGAGAACATGGTTCACCTTCATACAGATTTGGCATTTTGGTTCTGAAATCTCTTAACATCACCGTCCCTCTCAGCTGCCAATATTTGTATGTATTCTGGTAACCATGTTACCCACTTTGAAAAGCCCCATGTGCAAGTGTAGCTCAGCTTACAACATGCTAAATTAATATCCTGTCTCAGTCATGAGCAGTTGTTTCCACATGTGGTTTGTCATCCAGTTTTCTCTGGATGCACCATCTCCTCTATACTGACTGTTTTATGAAGTTACACTTTGTCTAACCATGGGGGGGGGTGATGCTATGAGGATCCTCTGATCCTCTGATGCAGATGGGTGAAAGCACACAAAAAGCAAGCAAATGCAAACTAACCTAGCCCACCTGGATGGCTTGTTTCACACTCCTCCAGGTCCTCGTCATCGCTTGAGCACTCTGCAGAGGACCCAATGTCATCTGTTGCGTGCTTCTTGGGCAGAGCATCGGTCATCATGTCATGTCCAAAATGAAGTGAAAACATAGAGGAAAAACAGAGGAGACACGTAGATCTAAGCTACACACTTCATCTTAACCTCCGACATGCACTAAACTGCTTTTCTGTTTGGTAGAAATGATAATAAATTATCACTGAAGAAATCAGTATGGTGCTTAAAGCAGAGGTGAAGCTCCTGTAGCATTTATATGAAGTGCTGTCCAGTCCTGGTGAAGTATGTTTTCCTCTGGAAATGACCACTCGTGTTTATGATTACTGTCCAATTTGAACTAAGTGTGAAGTATCGTACACGGAGTGTTTATAGTTCCTACCTGTACTGTTGAGGGAGACCTGTGTTTCCGTGTGGTAGTGGTGGACATCATAGTGGTTGTCTCTATGAATGTGGTGGACATTTCTGGAGACATGGCTGTAGTCCTGGCAGAACCTGCCACACTAGGCACGTCTCCTACCAGCCGCACGCTACCGTTAATCTTGATATTAGGGTTAGCCTCAGCTGCCATTTTCAGCACCTTAAGGCTATTGTAATAAAGACCTGACAGCTGCCCTTGAAAAGGTCGGCCTCGGTCGCTGCCTCCAACTGTGATTGTTGCTTGAGTGTTGAAAATTGTTCGCTGTCGACCTGGAAAGGAGATCAACAGAAAGAAATGACTATAGAAGAGCAGATTTTAAGAAAAAGGTCAAAATCATTAAAATGTCAAAGTTCCCATAAAATTCAAATAAAATGTTGTATATACTGTAGTTATAAACTTAGCACTGAGGTGATTGAATTTAGTGTTTGAAGGATTATTTCTTTGTTGTAAAGAAAAGAACATCTTATTCTGCTGGAAAGTCTGTTCATGTCCCTAAAATGGAGCCATATTTGTGAGGAAACTGCGCGTAGAAGAACCAAACACATTTACAGCAACCTAGCTCCGCCCCCTCATACCAGTCACCAGCTTGGTTGCACATTGCTGTCAGACTGCATCCCATTCTTCAACTAGTCTTTTTCTCAAGTCAGCTGGTCATGATTTGGGGGTTTGGTTTAATTGACTTGTGTTTCTGTTTTTTTTTATTTTCCTATGGTTTAGTCATTTGATAAGTCATTTGGTAAGTAAGGTAAAGTTTGCTTTATTAATTTCCAAAGGGAAAATTGGGTTGTCATAGACATATATGGAAAAAACACTCACACTGGACTCTGCTACACACTGCACCTCACAATCCAGCTGTTGTGAACAGAATCTGTACACCTCACTGAACATAACATTTCTCCACAGGTTCCAGAGCATTTGTTGCTGAAAAAGCGCTTTGAGTGGTCTGAATGACTACAAAAGAGCTATACAAACACAGGACATTTACCATAAGTCCTTCAGAAGTTTTTTTTTTTTAAACATTTACTTTGTACTGTCTGTTAATCAGTGTTTCCTAACGTTTTTAGATATAAACTGTTCCATAAAACTGGTTAATACTTAAGAAATAACCACAAAGTCCTGAAATTTGTCTGAAATGGCCTCTTTAAGGAATTATATGGTAAGAACCTCATAACACCATGGAAACAAACATGACTTCCTTTTAGTTTCCGCTTATTTACTAAGTAAAATGTCATGTTTTTCTAAGCAACGTTGCAGAATATAAGATGGTAAAAGTGTCTATTGATCGCATGTTAAAAGAAACAATGTATAAGGAGTTATATGGTAAGAATGTGACTTCCTTTTACATTTAAGTTTCTGCTTACTGAGTAAATATTAAGAACACCAGCAAGAACATACCCAGTATTTAAGATGTACCAGGATCCTAGTGGAAAACTTAAGATGTAAGTACAAGGTAAATGCTTAAAAAAATTTTGAACGACATATAAGGTAATTATTGGAAGGTACTATCTTAATTTTAGTTATTACAAATCTAAACTGGTCACAACCTAATTGAGTTGATAGAAAAACCTCCACTATTACCCTAGTAAATCCAGCAGTACTTTCTCTGTATTGACCTACTTATTACATGTGGTAATTACCCCTATATGCTACAATTTTCCATACGTATCAGGTAAATGCTTAGTGATTTCTGCTGTACTTTCTTTGTATTTACCTACTTATTATGCATGGTAATTACCAATAACACACAAGATCTACCATATACAGTAGGTACCAGGTAATTTCTTAGTAATTAGGGGACTGTAAAAGGAAGTGTTACTGTTGTGTTTTGGCATTGACAGGGAAGATTTGCACAATCCACAAACTCAACACTGCTGTTTGACCCACAATGTTTTTCCATCCAAACAAGGATCTGTTTAAGAAGAAACAGACTTTCTTATGATATAAGATTCATTACCAAGAAGATTTGTTACAACAAAGACAAAATTCACTAAACACAAGTTTTTTTTAACTTTTTGTGCTAAGTTCACATTTGTTTTAATCAAAAAAATATTAGTGTCATCAGTGTCACTGTAAGTCAGTGTCAATAATCAATATTTTTCTGATTACCTCAAAATGATTTTGTAAAAGAAAAGCAGACTTTATACTTAGGGAACTTTTTAACACTTAATTAGATGCATCAGTGAAACCAAGGAACTTTGTTTATTTTAGGCAACAGAACATTGTCACACAAAGACATGTTTAATATTTATTACCTTTCTCTTGTAGCCAGTCTTCTACCGGTCTGACAAATTTGAAAGGAATTTTCTTATTGGCCATTTGATAGCGTTCAATGTCGCTGTTCCCTTTAAAATTTAAAAAAGACATTTTAAAAGATATTTATTCAATATGTCAAAAGAAGAAAACACATTTCTTTAATATCAACCAAAGATTTGAATGATTTTAGGTACAATTAGATTTGATGCGCATGTGATGCACTTGATGCAACCTTCACTGATAACTGATAAACACTAAAAAAAACAACACTATTTACACATTGCTAAGACCTGATATTAGATAGAATAGCATCAAACAACACATTCAAAAGGTATAGTCAATAATATTTAATTGTTACATGACAGTTTTAATTATTATAGACCCAACAGACTATTGAATAACGACTTCAACTAAAATGGTTGAATATTATGTCATTTCTTAAAAAAGCGGTTTGAGACCTGTTGGTTTGTTTAAAGGTACAGTATGTAAGAATTAGACCTTGTTTTCAAATCCGGATCCCACAGTTCATATAGAAAAGCAAAACGCCACTCTCAGCCACTCACACCCTCCCTTCCTTGATTTTTCTGTTGAGCTGCCAGTTCTGATGTTCATTCTCCTTTTGTTAAGCCCGAGCACCGAAGGCGGTGCGAAGGCCTATTGTATTCGCATTGTTTATTATTAGGCCCGAGCACCGAAGGCGGTGCGGAGGCCTATCGTAATCGCATTGTTTATTATTAGGCCCGAGCACCGAAGGCGGTGCGGAGGCCTATCGTAATCGCATTGTTTATTATTAGGCCCGAGCATCGCAGGCGATGCAAAGGCCTATTGTATCTGTATTGTTTATTATTAATCTTCCGGAGAGTGATTTGCCTTCTTGGAGGCATGAACATGCCCGAAAAGTCAGGCACTTTTGGCTACCCCCTCTAAAAAAAATTGCAACATTTGCTAAATTTTTGGTTTCACGAAGGGGCAAAGCCTCCTACACGCATAGCGCCTACCTGCACAGCGCCACCTATTGGCATGGCTCTTCCAACTGCTTTAATGTACAGTAATGAAATTTGCTGTGTTGATAGATGATGGGATTACGGTAAAAAAAGCCTCTTGGAGGTGTGGTCCAAATTCAACTGGAAGTCAGCCATCTTGGAAAAACTGCTCATTTTTGGCGTTTTCTTACCTCCTACTTGAACAAACTCCTCCTACAGTTTTATACATATCACCACCAAACTTGGTCAGTACAATCTCAAGGCATGGGGGCTAAAAAGTTATTCCCAGTATTCTAAACAGAGCTTTAGTTTGGACGTGGCTTCACCTCAAAGTTTCACTTCTTGCCAAAAACAGAAAAATACTAATAACTTCTTCAACAATGACATCTTCACCAAAATGCTTGTAGATGATGGTAGTGGGCCCATGGTCAAAGCTATCCTGTCATATTTTGACAAAACTTTAGCCCCGCCCACTGGGAGTCAGAAGTGTCACTTTTTACATTTAGGGGTATGTCTCTGGCATTCCTGACCCAATCAACTTCAAAATTGTGTCAGACAGTAGAAATCAAGTTGGTCTAACTTTCCATGAAGAAAGACATTTGCTACGGCAAGGGGCGTGGTTTTCATCATGCAGCAAAGTTTGACGTAGAATAAAAATGAACAATTTTGCTAGTAATTTTGCAATTTTGGTCTGATCACCACAAAACTTCATAGGATGGATTGTGGTCAGGTCTTGAATCAGAGTTGACAAAATAAGGGGGCGTGGCTTGCGCCCCCTTGTGGATGCTTTAATGTATAACCCCGCCCACTGCTTTCACGTAGGATTCTAAAATTTGCTACACAGATGGATCACATCAGGACCTACAAAAAAGCCGCTTGGACCGATATCCGGAACACCACAGGAAGTCAGCCATCTTGGAAAAACTGATAATTTTGACAAATCGCATAGCTCGCATTTGAACAAACTCCTCCTACAGACTTTAAAGTATCTGCACCAAAATTTAAATTTTGGTGCAATTTAAATTTTAGAGCTATAGCATTTAAAGAGGCCCTTCCATTAAAAAAGTTTTTTCTGAGGTTTCTGTCGAATATTGTAGCTCCACAGGTGTTCTTACCTTCATAGTGGGTGTGAAAACAGGTCAATATCTTTTCTTTCAGTTTTAATCTCTCAAACTACGCAGGTGGCGATAACACCCGATTTCTCCTGAGTCCAAACGGCCTGTTTCTGTTGCGTCACAACTCCTTTGTTCTTAGTTTTCGGCAGCTCCCGCAGTTGAAACCACGCCTAGCATGTGGCTTACTAAAATGCTGTAGCATAACGTAGCAAACAGAAAGACACGACGTCTGACGTTGCCCTGCACAGCGGGGCAAGAAACAGTATTCTTTGCTCTCATAGGCTAGTTTGTTAGCCAATCAGAGTCCAGCAAATTTGATCAATGAATATGAACAAGCTGCTGACGAAGCAGCCTGACAGAGGGAGCCGGAACCACCCGAATTTTAACACAGACAGATTGTACTGTCTGTTAATAAGTGTTTCCTGACATTTTTTAGATATAAAATGTTTCATATTAGTGGTTAATACTTGAGAAATAACTACAAAGTCCTGAAATTTGTATGAAATGGCCTCTTCAAGGCGTTGCCACAGTGCCACTTCAAAGTTTGACGTCTCGCCATCAACACATTTCTTGCTGTAAAATCAACATGCATGATCAGATCAGGACAAAACTACACAGGATGAATCTGTGTAAGGACCTTAACATACCTGAGTAGAAAAATTGTGTAGGCATGGCTAATTGCGTCTACAGGGCCCCCTTTCTCACCCTTTTTGGCCTTTAAATTGTAAGCCCCGCCCACTGCTTTGATTGACAGTCATGAAATTTGGTACACTCATGTATCATCTAAGGACCTACAAAAAAGTCTCCTGGACCCATGTCCTAATTATCAAAGAAAGTCAGCCATCTTGAAAAAACTGTCTATTTTTGGATATTTCACACCTGTGGGATTAGAACCATCTACTGCTAGATAATTTAATGGATCACCATAAAACCTTGTCAGTAGAGTCTTAAGGCATGTGGGGTTATGTCATTAAAAAGATTTATTTTATCTTAAGAATTGTGGGCGTGGCTTCACTTTAAATTTTGCCTTCAAATCAACCAAAAAAGCTGTTATAACTCCATGATAATTTAGCAGATTGGTACCAAAATACATATGGAGGATCACAGTGACTTCCTAAACAAAACTATATGTATACTCTGGCATGTCTTTAAACTATATGACTCAACCTGGTTCAAATGACAGCCAATGTGATGGTCTAACACTGCTCATCACCATTTGCTGCTTTAATTTCTCTTGTATTTGTTCAATTTTTGGGAATATCTAACAGCGTTGAGTTTTACTAAGTGTGTTTGAACGCCCCATCATGTGCAGCTGATCAGTTGGAAGGATGTGGTGGTTTCTTACTTTTTGCTGCTGCTTGTTTTGGAATTACAGCTGCTTATGTTGAAGACTTGGCAGCCTTGCAGACTTACATGTGATTCATTTTGGAACCAGGAAGTCTGGATGTGTAAATAATGATTCCGGTCTGGGCTAGCTTTTTTAAAATGACCGAAACTAGCGACCACCCAGCCAGCTGAGACGAAGATCTGTTACAATGTGACTTTATTTTCAACATCGGTGAGACATTAGACTGTTGTGAGTATTTACCTGTAAAATTCTTACATACTGTACCTTTAAAGGCCCTTGTTTGGAGAAGAAATACTGAGCTTTTATTTTATTGACGTTGGTTTTCTAAAGCACTTTTTGCTCAGTAATTTTCTCATCTGTTTCACACCAGTGTGACATCATTACCTGATCAGAGTTTATTACTACAAACTGTGATATGATGTTGTACCTGTTGGGAAATGTTCGTTGATTGACCAGTTATCTACTTGCAACGTAGCATTGCCTCCATTCCTGGTGAAACGGACAACATGATATTTTCCATCATTCACTGGGGTGCTGCTCTCCTGAACACTGATGTCCTCTGTGCCGATGTTAAAAGTCACGCCAATCTTTCCTTGTTGCTGGAAAGAGAAAACTTTGTGTTCAAGCAAACTGAGGGTTAGGGGTACGAGTGGCACTTGTTTAAAGTGACTGAGACAGGGGGAAAGACAAATGAGCAGTGAGACAGGAGGACTGAGTCAAAGGGAGTGAGACAGGTGGAGAGACAGGATGTCTTCAACAAGAAGAGTGAGATGGGCAGAGTGAAACAAGGGGAGGGAGACAGGTTAGAAGTGTGATAGATAGATCCATCTATTGCTCTTGCAAGGGAATAGTGCAGGAAAACTCATTTAAATATTGCTGTTTGCGCCTGTTATCAATTGCACAATAAATCTTATTAGATTACCCGCAAATCAGGAACATGCCCTTGAAGCAAAAATTTTGTCACAAATGCAATTTTGTAATCTGGCTCTGGTCAAATTTCTTGGTAAAAATGTGTATTTGACTGTGAGAGATAGAGGAATTTATAACTTCCTGGTCGTTACATTTCAGGACAAATGAAGACTATATAACACCAAAGGTAAGATTTTATCATATATGTGCCTATCCCAGACATTGAAAGTTTTAAAATAGCAGGATACGGGACCTTTAAGTACATTGATGCAGCTCATGAAAACCTCTCGTAGCAAGCTCACTTGAGCATGTTGTTTACTGTGCAGATAAGTTAGCTCTGTCGGCAAAGTGTTTTTTTTCCCATTCAATAGACAATGTTATTCACAGATGCTGGAGAAGATGGATACAGTGGGGCAAAAAAGTATTTAGTCAGCCACCAATTGTGTAAGTTCTCCCACTTAAAAAGATCAGAGAGGCCTGTAATTTTCATCATAGGTATACCTCAACTATGAGAGACAAAATGAGGAAAAAAAATCCAGAAAATCACATTGTCTGATTTTTAAAGAATTTATTTGCAAATTATGGTGGAAAATAAGTATTTGGTCAATAACAAAAGTTAATCTCAATACTTTGTTATATAGCCTTTGTTGGCAATGACAGAGGTCAAACGTTTTCTGTAAGTCTTCACAAGGTTTTCACACACTGTTGCTGGTATTTTGGCCCATTCCTCCATGCAGATCTCCTCTAGAGCAGTGATGTTTTGGGGCTGACGCTGGGCAACACGGACTTTCAACTCCCTCCAGAGATTTTCTATGGGGTTGAGATCTGGAGACTGGCTAGGCCACTCCAGGACCTTGAAATGCTTCTTACGAAGCCACTCCTTCGTTGCCCGGGCGGTGTGTTTGGGATCATTGTCATGCTGAAAGACCCAGCCACGTCTCATTTTCAATGCCCTTGCTGATGGAAGGAGGTTTTCACTCAAAATCTTACGATACATGGCCCCATTCATTCTTTCCTTTACACGGATCAGTCGTCCTGGTCCCCTTGCAGAAAAACAGCCCCAAAGCATGATGTTTCCACCCCCATGCTTTACAGTAGGTATGGTGTTCTTTGGATCCAACTCAGCATTCTTTCCCCTCCAAACACGACAAGTTGAGTTTCTACCAAAAAGTTGTATTTTGGTTTCATCTGACCATATGATGTTCTCCCAATCCTCTTCTGGATCATCCAAATGCTCTCTAGCAAACCGCAGACGGGCCTGGACGTGTCCTGGCTTCAGCAGGGGGACACGTCTGGCACTGCAGGATTTGAGTCCCTGGCGGCGTAGTGTGTTACTGATGGTAGCCTTTGTTACTTTGGTCCCAGCTCTCTGCAGGTCATTCACTAGGTCCCTCCGTGTGGTTCTGGGATTTTTGCTCACCGTTCTTGTGATCATTTTGACCCCACGGGGTGAGATCTTGCGTGGAGCCCCAGATCGAGGGAGATTATCAGTGGTCTTGTATGTCTTCCATTTTCTAATAATTGCTCCCACAGTTGATTTCTTCACACCAAGCTGCTTACCTATTGCAGATTCAGTCTTCCCAGCCTGGTGAAGGTCTACAATTTTGTTTCTGGTGTCCTTTGACAGCTCTTTGGTCTTGGCCATAGTGGAGTTTGGAGCGTGACTGTTTGAGGTTGTGGACAGGTGTCTTTTATACTGATAACGAGTTCACACAGGTGCCATTAATACAGGTAACGAGTGGAGGACCGAGGAGCCTCTTAAAGAAGTTACAGGTCTGTGAAAGCCAGAAATCTTACTTGTTTGTAGGTGACCAAATACTTATTTTCCACCATAATTTGCAAATAAATTCTTTAAAAATCAGACAATGTGATTTTCTGGATTTTATTTCCTCATTTTGTCTCTCATAGTTGAGGTATACCTATGATGAAAATTACAGGCCTCTCTGATCTTTTTAAGTGGGAGAACTTACACAATTGGTGGCTGACTAAATACTTTTTTGCCCCACTGTAACTCTCTTTTTGTTCAGATAAAAGAAAACTGTACACCGCAGACTTGGGGATGGTCTTAGAACATATGCAGGAGGACAAACGCTCACTGTGTCAGAGGCCAACATGGGTCATTTGATGGAGGAGCTGCAACTCGCCAGGGAGATGGACACCAAGCTTAGACAACAACAATTGGTGAAAGAACAAGAGTTCAACCAGACTTTTCTTGGGGTGTTTCATGACCGGATTCAGGCAGTAGCAAATCGAACCAAATAATTATCAGTTGTGAATATTGTTACGTTTTCCCAAAAGCAAAACCCAAGTGTGACTCAGGCTTGTTGTCATATAATCGGAAAACTAACAAAACAGCCCACAACCACACCCAAACTCCAGTACAAAAGTGTACAAATGGGTTCTAAAAGGTAGTAATGAAAAAAAAATCCACACTACTACCCACTGATTGTATCAAAGGATAGACGGAATAATATTAATGTGAAGGAAAACAATAAACCAAAGGGGGAGATATGAGGAAAACAAAGGTGTATCCTTTTGTGCAAACTGTAAATGGACCAAGTCTTAAACTCACAGAAAGCCAACAATAAATTGACAATCTGATCTCCCAAAGTCTCAAAACACTACTGACATGTGCTTTGAAAACTCCCCAAAAAGCCATCTGAGAAAGATTCTGCTCTGCCTTATAAAGCCCTCCCACTGATTCCAACAGCAGGTGTGCTCCTCCTCCCAGGTGGAACCTATGAGTCCCAATCAACTGCAGGAACCATGGTAACCAAAACCAAAAAAACAACAATAGACAAAGAATCCCTCCAATTTCATCAAATCAATTAGTTTGCATCTAACAATCCATAACAATATATACATATGTAAATGTTCTTTCTTTCAATAAAAGTGAGCAGATCTCCAAAAATGTGTCATGAATCCTCCCATGGAGGTCAAACTTGTAGGATACTTAGGTGAAAAACACATCAGAGGTAGTTGTCTGCATGTTCACTATAAAAGTTCACGAGGCCCAGCTTTTAATTTGGTAGTCCTCTTCCGCTTATCGGCAAGTGAATTTGCATATTTGGTAAATATCTATGTTGGAGTTCAATATTTAACTTTCAAGCTAAATATTTAATTTACAAACTAAACACTTAGGTTAGTAAATAAATATTTAGGTCAGACCTAAATATTTAGTTAATAAAATAAACATTTAACTTAAAATTAAGTATTTAGATTGCTAACTAAATATTTTGTTAGTAAATGTAACATTTATGAATAAATGATTAACACAGTGAAAATATGCATTTGAAAAATATTGCTGTTAATATTTGATTTTGCAACTTTACAAATGACACCTCATATGATGGAAACTTTGATTATTTAAAACACAATTACAATAGCCAGCTCTAATAAAGCAGGAGGACTCAGTATTGGAGAGGACCTGACACCCAGATTGACTTCAGTAAAATCAGAAGCAGAGGTGAGTCCATCTAAATCTCTGTGTGTACTTACTATGTGCAGCATCAAATAGTCCCCCAGACCAGGAGCACTGTCAATCCTGACTAGGATTCCATCTTTTAAGGAAGTGCTGAACCCAACAGTCAGTCTGTCCGTCCTGGTACTGGGTCTCTCGTTGGCTGGCCAGTTGAATGTAATGAGACCTCCTCCCTTACCAAAGATGTATGTGGTACCAGCTATTTGGGTCAGAACAACAAGTACAAACAATTGGAAACTGCAACAAGAACCACTTCCAAATTCTGTACACAGTTTATGAAATTACACTGGATAAAGTTTGTATTAGTTTATGAGTCTGAGCTCAGTTGGAATGTTGTTTGCAAGCTCTTCTTCTGTTTATCTGTTAAAATCCTTTAATGTTTTAGTGAAAGTAAAAATGCTTCCAATTCATGTAGTTATCTTTTCATGCATACGATCTTGTTCCATTAAAGAGCTTAGCATATGTTGTTTTAGAAGTTTACCATACCTGTTTGAATTATTTTTATTCTGGTTCGGATTCTGTGCAGATTGAAAGATTTTCACTTAATTTGTTTTTTTTTTTTTTTTACCACTTTTTAAATCAAATCAAATCAAGTCAAAAATACTTTATTAATCCCCGAAGAGAAATTAAATGTTGTTGTAGCTCAGTTCTTTTTTAGGAAGCCATTGTAGAGGGTTTGTTTACGATTGTGCTGCATAACCATAGAAACAAGAGCCTTGTTTAAAAGAAACATCCACTAATTGACATTTCTAAGTGGTACACAAAAGTGTACCATATGGACATTAAGAAACTATTGGAATTCTTCAGCTCTGCCCTAAGCTCTCTTTTCTCATGTTGGCTGGCCTCAAGGCCAATGCACTCAATTCCCCTGGAGCAGTGAGCACTGAGACACACAGCCCCCTCCTTTCCCGTGTCCACTGGGTGCCAACAGACTGTGGTAGAGTCATAACATCTGCGTTGTCCCAGAGACGGTGTCCCCTATAACTCTTAGAACACATTCCTCACATACTGATTGCAATTCACGTCCTTGACAAGTTCTTAACAGTGTCTTGTGTGTTTATTGTTATCCCCCTGCTTGGAGTGTTTTTGTGCTTTCAGCCAGTGCCCCCTTGAGGGCACTGGGTGAGAGGAATATTTTTTCCCTCATGTTGTCTCATTCATCTTTTTTTTCTTACACATAGGTTTATGCATGCTTATATATGTGTATGTATGTATGTGTGTATTCTCCTGTGTGACCTTGGCTGACCTCATTGTTGGCCCTGGGCACAAGCCCTAGCTTCCTAGGAGAGTGAAGGTTAAGCTGTTTTTTCTGTATCTCCATGTCATTTTTTTTATTTCCCATATTAATCCCTTGTGGGGAAATTTGTTTCTGCACTTGACCCATCCTCACTGTAAGGTGAGGAGCAGAGGGCAGCCATATTGAACAGTGCCCGGGGGGCATTTTCGGGGTACAGAATCTTGCCCAAGGATACTTCGACGTAGCTTGCCGGCACCGGGGATCAAACCCACCATCTTTCAAATGAAGGGCGATCACCCTTCCGCTAGACTACGCCGCCCACCAACATTTCCCTCCGGGGGGCAATAAAGGCATATCAAGGCATAACATATCATACCAACAGGACAGTGTACGTCACTGTCACAACGGTGTTTGTTTCATGCAAAGGCTTTACGGCTTTTCCAATAATACCTGGTAGGCCAGTCACTAGTCAAAATGACTGGGCCGATTTTTTGTCCCAGTCCAACCCTGATTCCAAGAATTGAATAAGTGTAGAGTGATCAATGCTTTCCCAGGCCAAGACATTAAGGCTGTTTTCACACCTGATAGTCCGGTGGATTCCGTTCGATTGGGGACCAAAATTGCAACATTGTTGCTGTTTTTTGCTGTTGCGGTTCTGATTCACACTGCGCTCTATGAAACGAACCAAATAACCTTCGGAGCATGTTACACCTGCCTGTGGTGGTGCTGTGGTGTTACTGCACTACTTTTTTATTGTTGTAACTGCAGTGAAATGTAAACAAACTTGGAGTAGCAGCAGATTCTGGTGGTTTGGGGATTTATCTTTTGTGTTTGGAGAATGTAACAGACCAATATTCTGCAGTAATAGGCTCAGGATGAGCAGATAATGAGGTGGCTGCACAATATAGTCTGCTTCTTGCTTTTGGTGCAGTCTCGGTTCGGTTGCGTTCACACATGCAATCAAACCACTCCAGAGTTCGTTTCAATCGAACTGAGACCTACGTTTTTAGGCAGGCTCGAGTTTGATTGTTTGGTCTGAATCAGACTTTGGTTGTCCATTCACACCTCCCCAAATGAACCGGACTTTTTGTGCAAAAGAACTAGAGTTCATTTCAAGTGGACTAAACAGGGCTGGTGTGAATGTACCCTAAAACCCAACTGGAAATATCTGATGAATGGTGCACATATATAGATGGAAAAGAGTTTTGGTGAAAAAGGGGCCACTGCCAACAGTGAACCAATGTGACAGCTACATCTGCACTTTGAAAAATAGGTTGTGACAAGGACAGGAAAAGCCCTCCACTGGTGAGCTGAAATCTCCACTACACACATGGACACAAACACATCAAAATGCTTCAGACTAGTTTGGATTACAGAAATAAAGAATAACTTAGGGTGCATTCACACCAGCCCTGTTTAGTCTGCTTGAATCGAACTTGAGTTCACTTGCCGAGAAAGTCTGGTTTGTTTGGGGAGGTGTGAATGGGCAGTCGAACTCTGATTTGGACCAAGCAACTGATCTCTAGTCCCCCTAAAAACGTAGGTCTCGGTTCGATTGAAACAAACTCTGGAGCAGTTTGATTGCATGTGTTTATGCAACTGGACCAAGAACGAACCAAAAGCAGACTTGTGCAGGGCATCCTGCCTCATTATCTGCTCATCCTGAGCCCATTGCTGAAGAATGTTGATATGGCACATTTGTCAAACACAAAAGATAAATCCCAAAACCACCAGAATCTGCTAGTTCAAGTTCAAAATCAAGTTTATTTATTTATAAAGCGCCAGTACATAAAAAAGTAATTTCAAGGCCCTTTACAGAAAAATCAACCAATTAGTAATAAAACATTTCCTATCTAAGGGGAACCATTGTAGTTTGCCTAATATGGTGAATAGTTTATAATATTGAGGCTAGTACTGTGGAGGGTGGCGGAGTCGGCAGGTCGAGCAGCTGAGAGCCCCGGGGATATGTGGCGATATTTGAACTTTTTTGGCTTGCTATATGAGGATTTCATGACTAGCAGGGTCGTGTGTGGGAAAGTCTTTATTAGCAGCTCACATGCTAATACAGAGTGGCTGAAATGTGGGAACTCTGGGCTGCGGGTTTGGCTGGAGGACACCTTGGAGGATGGTATGGCTGGGTGGAGAAGAGCGGTGTGCAGGATGATGTGAAGAGGATGGAGGATCTCGGGATGGTTGCAGGAAGGTTTGGTTGGCTCCAGAAGAGCCGGGCAGATTTTTGAGCTCTTTCCCATGGACTGAACTGATGACTGAGCAAAGATCAGTGGGACTTCTCCCCATTTATCAGAGTCAGTGTAAGTATGATCAGCAGGACTGGAGACTGATCATGATTAGTAAGCCGAAGGCGTGATATTTTGTTGTCCTTCTCGTGGGAGGAGCAACCGGAGAGGATTGGGGATCTGAGTGGGTTTGGCATCAGAGCTCACGCAAGGGTCACGAACCTTGCACCCTGATGGCTTGAGGCCTTGTGTTATTTTGTTGTGTTCATGTTCTATATTCCACGTTTAAGTCACAGAATGATCAATGTTGAATAAGAAAATGAAGCAGTTTGGATGACTGATTAATAATTTGATTTATGAGTCAATAAATGCAGTTGTGTTGTGAAAATGAAAAAATATTTCTGTTAATGTGTTTTAATTTGAATTATGGTAGATATATGCTTCCATAGAATGTTGCCAGGTTGGGTTTTTATAGTACATTGAAACAACTTTAAGACATCAGTATGTGAGCTGAGGAGTCTGATGAGTTTTAGAAAGAACTGGAATCATATTTCATCATCCATCAAATGCCTGTTTCTTTCAACTCCGTTGTATTGCCCGGCTTAAACCCATCCTTAAATGGAAACACCTGGAAATCTCACTGTTTCTCACTAGTTGCTTGACCCCACACCTCCACTGGTGTTCTCACGCACACCCTCGCTGTTAGATGTGTGGAACTACGCTGCTCTGGCATTCACGCACGCATGTCTGGCGCATCTGGCTGAAAGATGGTCGCCAAAAAATAATCACCCACTTCTTCAGTGTGAAATAGTGTCATGTTCTGTTCTGTTAATAACTGTAACTTAATCTGTGCTGTTACCGTCGCATCCATGCACGCGTATCTGGCGCATCTGTTTCCAATGTTATACTGGATCCGCTCTACAAGTATATAACTTGGTCTGTTTAAGAGTTTTATTGTCCGAATATATTTTAATTGCGTTATTACATCATTTCTGATTATTTGTTATCAATACCAAACACTTCTACCCGTGTTTACAGTCCAAATGACCACCGACGGAAAAATACACACAACGCTTATATGCAAAAAACTGCTGGGCACCAAGGTCGTGCATATAACCGTCGACCACTGTAGCGATAATCATCATCAATTTATTTATAGAGCAGATTTAAAAACTGCAGTGACTCAGACCAAAGTGCTGTACACAAATAAAAACAACAAATACAGAGATAAAAATAAACATACTATAAAAACAAACATAAAAACAATAAAATAAGGTCAGTAAGGGGTTAGACTGCCCCAACAGAGTTAAAAGCCTGAGAATAAAAGTAAGTCTTTAAACGGATCTTAAAAATACTAAGAGATGGGGCGAGTCTGACCGTCAGGGGAGCTGGTTCCATAAACTAGGGGCGCAAACTGAGAACGCCCGCTCACCGCGGGCCTTATAGCGGGCTGGACGAACCTGCAGCAAGTGCTGCTCAGAGGACCTCAGGGAACGCCTCGGGACATAGGGACAGAGAAGCTGTGCCAAGTAGGGTGGCCCGAGCGCATGCAAAAAAGCAAATAAAAGAATCTTAAATTTAATCCAATAGCGGATTGGCAGCCAGTGCAGATTAACCAGTACAGGGGTGATATGTTGCTTCAGCCAGTGCAGATTAGCCAGTACAGGGTGATAAATTGCTTCAGCCAGTGCAGATTAGCCAGTACAGGAGTGATATGTTGCTTCAGCCAGTGCAGATTAGCCAGTACAGGGGTGATATGTTGCTTCAGCCAGTGCAGATTAGCCAGTACAGGGGTGATATGTTGCTTCAGCCAGTGCAGATTAGCCAGTACAGGAGTGATATGTTGCTTCAGCCAGTGCAGATTAGCCAGTACAGGAGTGATATGTTGCTTCAGCCAGTGCAGATTAGCCAGTACAGGGTGATATGTTGCTTCAAAGTAGTCCCAGTTAAAAATCGTGCAGCAGCATTTTGTATTAACTGGAGACGAACTATTGCGGATGAAGGAGCACCATATAACAGAGAGTTGGCTTAATCAAGGCGTGATGTCACAAACGCATGGATGACTGAGTGAAGATCTTTTCTCCTCAGAATGGGTTTTAGCTTGGTCAGCCTATAATAGCCGATAATGTTGCTAATTGCTGCGAGTCACCCTCTTCACCTTCTGTTCAGTCAAAGTCAAACACATATTAACCAATTACGTTCAGTATGTGAAGAGAAAAAGGGAGAGCAAGAGGGAAGAGAAAGGGAGAGAAAAAAATCTCGGCTCCCAATGAGGAGCCGGCTCCGGTTGTTCACGTCAAAGAGCCGGCTCTAAGCCGTTACGTTTGCGAACGATACATCACTACTTGACCGCCTGCAGAAAGTTCAGAACACAGCAGCTCTGATATTTCTCTGATTTCTCTCATTAGTTACAACCCCTCCTGTGCATTGAGGTCTGCTGACCATCTGCTATTACAAATCCCAAGCATGAATTATAAATCCAATGATGAACATGCTTTTTATTTGCTGGTCCTACATTATGGAACAATCTCCCACCCTCTGAGAGACAACCTACTTCTTTAAATTCTTTTAAATCCCAACGAAAGCCCATTATATTAAGTTAGCTTCTGGTTATTGATGTTTGTTTTATCGGATGTGTATCACTCTATTGTAGATTTTGCAGCCTGTCTTTTATTATATTTTTTTCCTAGTTTTATTCTTCATTGAGGTATTTATATGTTGTTGTATTTTCTATTTTGTTTAATTTCTTGATTTGTGGTACAGCACTTTGGTCAGCTGTCATGTTGTATGTTAAAATGCTCTATAAATAAACTTGACATGACTTTGACTTCGTCACTGGAGGAAGTTTTGAAAGACATGGTGTCAGTTCAGTTACTTTCAGAGTTTCTTATGGCAAAACAGAATTACAGACTCTATTATATCAAAACACTGAAGTTACTTTCAATTCAACTTTGCAGCAAGTTTTTTGTGGTTGTTGTTTCTACTGCTGCAGTAAACATGCATCACATGATCTGCAGGCTGTACTGTGTTGCTAATGAGTTCCTACCTTTAAGCTGATCATATGATTATTGTAAAGAACATTGATATTTAAGTTAGTGGGAGACAACATTCTTCTCAATCACAAATCTGAAAGAACTTCTCCAAAAAGGATCATTTTTATTTTGCACTAAATCCTTTATCAGCTGAAAAAGCTGAAAAGTTTAAATCTACAGTTTCAGACTCATGATATGGAGTGAAATTTCAGCAGAATTTATGATTTGATTTTAACAACATCATGGAAATTCATGGTTAGTGTTCTGCAGCTGAATAACTTCCTATGTGAACATTTTGTTCAGCTGTTTGCTGAGATGTGCGCATGACAGTTTGACTCACGGTCGTTGCACTGTGTCCCTGTGTAGGAGGTCATGGAGCAGTCGCAGGTGTAGTTCTCCCACTGCTGGATGCAGATCCCCATGTTAGCACAGGAGTCCTCCTGACAGGTGGTGCTTGGACCTAGATCCAAGGATCCCCCAACCAGGGATATGGAGAATTTTATTATGATTAAATCTAAACACACTATCCAAATCAGACCTAAGGATATTATAGCCAAATATGAATGTAATGATAAAATGCTGAGTTTCATCTAATGATTCTTTTGGGGAAATTTCATATACCTAAAGCAAGGGTCTCCAAATCTCTCCCAAACTTTTGCGTCTTCTTAATTGACTTCCATTCATTTGTAAATACTATAAAGTTAACTGCAAATAAGAAAGCAGAACTCACATTGCTGCATCTCCAACGTTTACTTCTGATAGATCCTGAATGACATATTTCACAGTGTGCCTTTTGAATCTTGTACAGTTTTTTACTTGCCATTTTTTTATTTTCGTAGTTGAATATAATTTACGTTAGTGCTGATGTTTGTTTGTTTGTATACTTAATCTTGTATTTGTGACATGAAATGAATAAAGCTTTTAAAAAAAAGTTCTCTCTGTTAATAACTCTAGCATGTTCCCCTCATACGATAGCACCATCTAGTGACGCCACAGTGGTACTGCAGTCCACCAGCAAACTTAGGACTCATGTGATAAAGGCTTAAAAAAGATGATTTTAATGACTAACAGACTGATAATGATGCAGTGTTTAAAAAAAGAATAAAGCACACATAAAATGAGCCATTAAAATGCAATGGACAACCAGCTGTGATTGATGAAATTTTATTTGGAAATAATTAACCAATCAGCCATCACTTTTTTCACAGTGAATACAAAATAATGAATAACATGGTTGGAGACCCCTTTGAGACTGTTACACAAAGCATTTCACGCGTCTGCTTTGATTAAGATGAAATAAACACAGTCACTCGTCTAACACGGGGCTCTCTAAGTTGATGTACAAAAATACAACATTCAGTTCACTCAATGTCCAACTGATGGCAGGTGCAAGAACACAACACACTTTCATGCAAACTAAAGAAAAATGTCCCAGAACATGTTACAAACAACCAAAAAGGCACATTAAGATGGAAACATTTTGTCTGTATTTCTTTTGTTTTCTTTGCTAAAGCAAAATGTTTCATCAGCCGATTTTAATGTAACAACATTACAAAAAAAAAAGACTTGGACAAGCGCAACGCAACACAAAACAGGCTTTGGCAAATTGTGCTTTGATAATAAACAGTGTAGACTGAAGTCCTGGTTTGGCCTGATGCAGTTCATGGCCAAAGGGAAAACTGTGCAACCAAACTCATTAATATATCATTCATACTTTTTATTTTGCATGTTTGCAACTGACAATTTACTAATCCCTAAACAGTAAGCGTGAAATCATAAACATGACAACACAGAGAAATGTCCATCCTGGCCACCGTATCTGATCCACTTTACATCAGTTACAGGAGACTGAAGCTGCTGCAAGTTGTCTGTCACAACCTTATTATCAGTGCCATCACTGCACTATGACTGTTCTTCTTTAGACAGTGTTGTAATAATGTCTGTTTAGTTTGTTCTTCTGTCAAACTATTTTAAATAAACTCTGTTTCCAGCTAAAATCCAGTTGTTAAATTCCTTTTCAGTTTACAGTCCAACAACCAAACAAGGCAGGCAACTATTTAAAGTTTCACCAGACTCACTCTTAGACATGACTGTAAGACTGTAAACTTAAAAACATGGAACAGTTTCAACTACAGTACTTTTACACAGCTGGGTAATTTTTAATCCAGTTTGACCTCAGAAAAAGACAATGACAATCTCGTCTTCTGTTCAAAAGTTGAAGCCCTGATATCTCCTTTACAGGAGCTGCCATGTTGTATTTATGGAACCAAAGATTGTGCACTAGAGACATGGGGCTGAAATTCCCGCCCACTCACCTGCACACAATCATTGGGTTTTTTTTAATTACAGGTTAGTGTATTAGATACATCAATGTTTGAATATATAGCAGCAAAACAATAACTAGAAAAGCACTCCGAGAGCGCAGACCTCCGCCAAGCAGCTTATGCCCCTCAGCCACGGTCGGTACGGAGCGTGTAGGTTCGGACCGTTCTGGTGTGTTTCCATCACCTATTTCAGGGCCGAGTCGACCCAGTTTTCAGACCACCTCTGTCTCGGTCTGAAGCGTGCCGAAGCAACCTAACGCGCCTTCCTAGAGACTGATGGGTCCAGTAAAGTGATGTCAGTCACACATCTACCTACGTAGGGGTAGCCACTGATTGGTCTGCTGATGTGCATGTGAATGATCAGTGTTAATTTTGTTGACTAAAATATTTCGTCATAATTTTAGTCACGAATATATTTTTGCGGACAAAAACTAAACGAAAACTGAAATTGACGGCCCTATTTGAGACGATTATTATGACTAAAATTATGTTGATTTTCGCTGACAAATAAAAGACGAGACGAAAATAGACAGAAACGAAATCCAATCAGAGGAAAAGACTAAAACTACAATTGATTTTAGTCGACTAAAATTAGACTACAATTAAAACTAGTTTAATGACTAAAATTGAGAATAATTTTAGTTAAAAGACTATGACTAAAACTAAATTAAAATTTCTTGCCAAAATTAACACTGGAAGTGATGTCACAAATGGCGCTTGATCGACCTCACATGTGGTCCAAGATCCAAGTACAAAAATAACTGGACATCCTCCATTATTGTTTCCTGCTCTCAGTGCGCATGTTCATGTTTGTTTACTACTCTTGTGTTGATTACTAATGACATCACGGACCTTTGACGCCACTTGCTAAGCTGAGCACACCCATGTCCCTACTTTTGTCCGCATTCCCCAGATGGTACTAGAAACCCAACCCATCCCATTCTGGGCCGTACTGACCTGTTGCATTAGTTCCCCCCATGTTGTGATCTACACCAAAAATAATAGACTCCTCCCACTGGTTAGTAGTTGTTACCCCCTCCAAGGAGATTATGTTTTTATTGGGGTTTGTTTGTTAACACGATAACTCAAAAACTTCTGAATGGATTTTGATGAAATTTGCAGGATTAGTCAGAAATGGTACAAGGACCAATTGAGTAGATTTTGGGGGTTATCTGGATCACTGTCTGGATCCTAGAATAAATGTCATCAAAATTCATCCAGAAGTTTTTAAGTTATCTTGTTAACACACAGACAGACAAACAAACTCTGATAAAAACATAACTTCCTTGAAGGGGTAATTATGTGAATTAATAGATGTCAACACCTGAAAAATGAACTGAGGTCTGTTTTTACTTTTTAGTCAGTACAGTGTTCCATTTGTTTACCTGAAGTGGGCGGGACTTAAGACCATATTTTTTGGATAAATGGAACTTTAGGAGGTGGGTGGAGTCTAATGAGCCCAGTGCAGCTGACCACCATCAGACTAGGCCTTTTCGGAAAAGAAGGGCTTCCTTAACAGTTTTAAACTGAACAAGGGGCTCCACTTTTTATTGCAGATCTTTAATCTGTTCAATAATAAAGGGTAAAAATCTCTATCACTTTTTGCACTCAATGGAAAATTAAGTGTTGTTACTCTGTGGATATTTTAACTCTACAGAGTAGAAAAACTGCAAATGGAATGCAGTTGATGAATGAAACATTCAGCTACACACTTTATAGCGCAACCAAAGGTTTATTTCTAAAATGAACTTGCAGCCACTTAACACTGTAATTAATGTAAGACTGGGCTCACAAAATCAATAAGCAGCAGTAAATGAATGGACAGGTTTACCCAGAGGAAACAAGAGCTGAACAGGTGAAATCTCTGTAAATAAAGGGGAGGAAATTAGTAAAAAGTCAGCTGAGCAACGTAAAGACAAATGCTTGTTTTACTTTAAACATGAAATTATACCATTACACCTTAATTTTCAGTCTGCACAGTATGAATGTTTGGTCATTTTAATAAGTCACATTCTCATTAACTGGAACAAAACAAACATATTAAAAAAGCACATGGAGGAAATAAAAAAGAGCATATGTGGATAGTTTTAGCTGCTGAACTGGCAAATGGCTTTGATGGAGAAAAAGCAGGTGACTGGCCAATGTGGCCCATAATGTAATGATGTAGATGAGGAAGCATTGGATGTTTGGTATGATGTCTCTAGCAGTGACTAAACGAGGCTACAAGCACAGTTAAAAGGATGGAGTTACTCCCATGTGGATGCAGAGCTGAAGAGCTACTGTTAGCATTGAGCAGGAAGGAAGGGCTGCTGGAGCTGGAGTTGGAGAAGTCTAAATCAGGCTGAGATCTGAGAGATGGTGTACCTTCACATCCACGTTCAATCTGCCCACTGCGAAACAATGCATCATTGAGCAGGTCTGGCAAACGACCGTTGAGATCCACTGATGCCAAACAGCCCTGGAAACCTTCTCTGGAAGCTACTAGTTTAGGCAGGCTTGCATACATGCCTGGACCTAGTCCTGCGATGAACAGTTCCCCTGAAAAGCAGAGATAAACATATAGCATGCAGTATGGAAGAATCTTTATATAAAACACAGGAAAAAGTTTTAAAGAACAGATTTGTTAGCAGAATTCACATGATGCAGAGATCCAGATGCAGATGCAGATTTTCAAGTATGACACTAAAAAGAACAAAAGCTGGCCCCCGGACACATTTCTGCTTGTGGGGTCCGTATGGAGCTAGAATTGGGACTTTAAGGTTGTACCTGTAACTTAGGTTTGTACTTGTAATTTATTTCTGTACTTCTAACTCAGTTCTGTAAAACTGCACACACTTTAAAATACACTGTAAAAAGAGATTTGCTGACTGCACATGACTCAGTCTAGTTTACCTGTTGCTTTGATTCAGTTAAGTTACACGAACTATCACTACTTGACAGTGATAATTCATGTAACTTAACTGAAGTGAGATGCAGTGAGATGTAGAGAGGAAGAGGATCTAAGGGAACGTGAGGAAACAGCAATGTGGATGAGATCAGATAGATATGGCGGGGTAATGTGATGTGGTGGTAATAGGGGTTTTTGTAATAAGGCGGGCGGCTGAGTTTTGAACTAACTGGAGTTTGTGGAGCGATTTCTGGGGAAGATTAAAGAAAAGAGAGTTGCAGTAGTCCAGACTAGATGTGACCAGGCCGTGGCTCAGGAAGTAGAGCGGGTTGTCTGGTAGGTCGCTGTTTCGAATCCCCGCTCTGCCCAGAGAAAACAACCACCTGGCCGTTGTGTCCTTGTAAGACACTTAACCCAACTTGCTTGTTTGGTGGTGGTCAGAGGGTCCAGTGGTGTCTGGCAGTCTCGCCTCTGTCAGTGTGTCCCAGGACAGCTGTGGCTACATGTGTGTAGTTCATCATCACCAAACGTGTGAGTGTGTGTGTGAATGGGTGAATGACATGTGAAGCGCTTTGGGGGTCGTAGTACCTGAGTAAAGTACTATACAAGTACACACCATTTACCGTTTAAACTGTGAACCAGTATAGCTGCAGAGTGTTGAGTAAGGGAAGGATGAAGGCGACGGATATTACAAAGGTAAAAATATGCAGACCGAATGACATTATTTATATGAGTTTGAAAGGATAGGATGCTATCGACGATGACACCCAGACTCTTTACTTGAGTGGAAGGCAGAACAACAGAGTTGTCAATAGAGAGTGAAAAACTGTTAACCCTGGAAATGGTGGAAGGAGAACCAATGAGTATAAACTCAGTTTTATCACTATTGAGTTTGAGAAAGTTGGATGAAAACCAGGATTTTAAATCGTATGAACAGTTCAGAAGGGAAGGGGATGGGAAAGAAGGATTGGGCTTACCAGAGATGTAGAGCTGCGTGTCATCTGCATAGCAATGGAATTGGATATTATTGCGGAAAATATTGCAGAGAGAAAGGAGGTAAATAATAAAAAGAAGAGAACAGATCCTCTGTCCTCCTCATGCCATCCTGCACACGCCTCTCTTCTCCACCCACCCACACAACACTCCGAGGCATCTCCCAGCTGAACCCACAGCTCAGAGTTCCCACACTTCAGCCGCCTGCCGCTTTTTATTATAATGTCAGTGGCTAATAAAGACTTTTCCCTGCTAGTCGCATGTCGGGAAATCCACTATGGCAAGCAAATTTCCCCAGGGCTTCCAGCTGCTCCAACGGTAGACTCCTCCCCCCTCCACAGTACCAGTGTCGCTGTGCAGGACTATTTACCGTATTAGGCAACCTACAATAGTGCCCGCTACTATGCCAGCTATCTGCTAGTAGATGTAAACAGAATGCCAACGTTGTGTCCATCAGAATAAATATTTGATTATATTTTACTTCAAATATAATTGTTAAAGAAAATAGTGTATTTTCATTATACAACCCTCTAAACACCCCGAGGAGGCATTATTTTGTTAAAAAGATTGCTTTTTATGTAAATGTTCCTTATTGCACCTTCAACAAAGTTTTTCTTATGTCAATAGATTCCAAATTATTAAATCATGTTAACTTGTAAGCAAGAAGAATATTTTAATAACTTGCCAAAGAAAACTTGTAGTCTGACAGCAACCAGGATTTAACCCACGTCCTCCGTACAAGAGGGAAGCTCCCTCCCTGTTAGGCTACAGCCGCCATAATGGACTCAGACCTGAACGTCCAAGGCCACAAAAAAACAATAACAAGGTCAGTCTTCTACCACTTGGAAGAACATTTCTAGAATTAAAGGACTAATGTCGCAACAGGATCTCGAAAAACTCATCCATGCGTTTATCTTTAGTTGGCTCGATTGCTACAACCGTGTCCTCACAGGTTTACCTAAAAAGTCAATCAGACAGCTGTAGCTGATCCAGAATGCTACAAACACCAATTTTCCATGTTATTTGAAAATATGAAATGAAATGAAGGTAATCAAGTTTGACTGAGAGCGGTGTGCAGACCTCTACCCTCCTCTCACCATGATTGGATGGAAATTCGAGAAACAGGATTTGTTGGTAAAAATCAGCCACTCATTGGTTCTTCCACGCAACTCAAATATGGTAAAAAATGTTTAGTAACTTGTGTGTGTTTTGAAACTTGTAACTGAAAACCAGAAACTGAGTTAGAAGTACAGAAATAAATTACAAGGACAAAACAAAAGTTACAACGACAAAATCTAAGTTACAAGTACAAACTTAAAATCTCAATTCTTGCTCCATACTTAGGTGCATTTATCATAATCATCTCCAAATTCAGAGAAAGCTGGTTCTTTAAGATTCAAAACATCAGCAGATTTTCTGAGTCCTATCCAGAACGTTTTCCAGACTTTGAGTGATCACATCAAGCTGAAGCAGTTTTTATGGATACGTTTAGAATAACTGCATCAGACTAGAGAAGAGATGACTGACAGCTCAAGATCCCGGGGAATGGTGGGCATAGTAAACTTGAACAGGATAGTTGGACTTTACATAAAGAATATTGACACTCAAAACTCAGATCTACCCAACGCAGAGATCCTGAACGTACCTTTCAGGTCTAGGTTTTTGGCCCCGTTGATAGTCTGACTTGTAGCTGTAGCATCTACTTTCAGAGTGTGTGTGTTACTGTTGTCTCGGGTGATAGCCACATTGTGCCACTGGTTATCATTCAGTGCCCTTTCACTTTTGCCCTTGATGAGGTTTGGGCCATTTCCAAGATCAAAAACATAGTGGATGTACCTGCAGCACAAATGATTTCAAGTTAGAGAAGATCTCTTTTAAGAAGACAGCAGAGTGACTTTCTTGAGCCAAAAGCAAGTTGAGCTTTTTTCAGTTCTACTGTTAGTACAGTTATCATATGCAAACATTTAAAAGGTTAAGAGTGTATTTTCAAAATAAAACTCACCCTTTAACCAGTTCAATAGCAATAAAATCATTGCCATCCCCAGAGTTGAAGAGGATGAAGCCATCCGGGGAGGTAGTCTTGAACTGGAAGAAGAGGTGCATGGATGTGTAGGCCTGCAGGGTGGCCAGGCTTAGGTAGCTGCTCTTTGACTTAAAGGTGACGGGGTCAGCGATAATCGAACGGATCCCAAAGCGAGCATTAAGCTCACAGTAATCAATGTCACCATTCTTGCACAAGTCAATATAGAGCATGCCGTTAAATCTGAGGAGATAAAGAAAACAGGCACCATAAAAATACAGGTCATCTTGTTGTATAAAGTGTAGACCACAGCAAACCATAACCCACAATAGACTCATGTAATATATGTTCTAAATTACATCATTGAGTCTTTAAATATACATCACTGATGATGGCTTATGGCTTGTAAACACCAGCTTTAGCTTCAAACAAATTCCAGGTTTACTCTACTGCTACTAAACTCTCTTTAGCTGATAGTTATTATATTCTTATCTCAGGAGTAAAAAACAATATGACAGATTAGAATGTGGCAATAGTTAAACATCTTCTGGTACTATAAACATGTATGAAAACCTGAGGCTCTGCAGGTGGCCGATGAAGCTAGATGGGATGCTGGAAACAAACCGACGCTCAGTCATGATGCCTGTTTCGATGTTGTGGAACTCCAGTCGTGTGTGATCACCCACCATCTGGCCTGTAGAGGGGGAGGGTGGAGGGGATGGGTTGAAAAGAAAGACAAAAAACAAAAAGAAAACAGAACACTGTCTGACACTAACACAAAAGGGCTGATTTAAGGAGAAGATTAAATTAACAATATTAGAAGAATGCAGATTGTCACTAATTGATTCATTGCTACAATCATTGTTTATCATATTGAGAAGTGTAACTGGAAACACACCTCTGCATGGTGAAATGACAAAGCAACACTGACAACATTTCCAATTTAAGTACCTTCTGCTACATCATCGTCAACCGTTAGCTTGTAGGTTTTTCCTCGACGCACCACACGTACTGTATGCCATTCATTATCATTGAGCTTTTGCCCGGCATACAGGGTCTCCGGTCCCTTGCCTGAGAACAATGGTCAGTCACAAAGTTAAGCACAACCTGAGCCTCAAACCAAACCTTTGTTTCAGTCTCACACAAACTCTATGAGCTATTAAGATGCAGAAATATGATCCAAGAATGAACTGAATTTATTTGGGAAACAAAGGTTTGGTTAAGTCAGTAAATTAAACAGTAAACATATACAAAATGTGAATAACTATTGTCAAATCATAAACAAACAAACAAAAAAAAAGCTACGGAAAGAAAAACTGCTTTCAGTCTCTACAAGAGTAAAACATCTTTTCTTTATATTCTTCTATGTTAAACTCACTTTTCTTATTGAGGAGGGAAAATGACCTATTATGATTTAAACTGTATTCTAGAATGTTTAATATGCAACAACATTATACTCTGTTACAATGGTTCCAAGTCAGTTTTACAGTTCTTTGCATTTCAAAAGTGTTGACTGTTTTGGTTTAATATTTTATGTTTTTAACCAGGGTGGTGCAGTTGGTAGAACTGTTGCTTTTATTGCATGGAGTTTGCATCTTCTCTTCGTGCATGTGTGGGTTTTCTCTGAGGATTCTGGTTTCCTTCTACAGACCAAAAACATGCACCTCTAAATCATCCCTTAGTGTGCGTGAGAATGGTTGTACAGTGGGGCAAAAAAGTATTTAGTCAGCCACCAATTGTGTAAGTTCTCCCACTTAAAAAGATCAGAGAGGCCTGTAATTTTTATCATAGGTATACCTCAACTATGAGAGACAAAATGAGGAAAAAAAATCCAGAAAATCACATTGTCTGATTTTTAAAGAATTTATTTGCAAATTATGGTGGAAAATAAGTATTTGGTCACCTACAAACAAGTAAGATTTCTGGCTTTCACAGACCTGTAACTTCTTTAAGAGGCTCCTCGGTTCTCCACTCGTTACCTGTATTAATGGCACCTGTGTGAACTCGTTATCAGTATAAAAGACACCTGTCCACAACCTCAAACAGTCACGCTCCAAACTCCACTATGGCCAAGACCAAAGAGCTGTCAAAGGACACCAGAAACAAAATTGTAGACCTTCACCAGGCTGGGAAGACTGAATCTGCAATAGGTAAGCAGCTTGGTGTGAAGAAATCAACTGTGGGAGCAATTATTAGAAAATGGAAGACATACAAGACCACTGATAATCTCCCTCGATCTGGGGCTCCACGCAAGATCTCACCCCGTGGGGTCAAAATGATCACAAGAACGGTGAGCAAAAATCCCAGAACCACACGGAGGGACCTAGTGAATGACCTGCAGAGAGCTGGGACCAAAGTAACAAAGGCTACCATCAGTAACACACTACGCCGCCAGGGACTCAAATCCTGCAGTGCCAGACGTGTCCCCCTGCTGAAGCCAGGACACGTCCAGGCCCGTCTGCGGTTTGCTAGAGAGCATTTGGATGATCCAGAAGAGGATTGGGAGAACATCATATGGTCAGATGAAACCAAAATAGAACTTTTTGGTAGAAACTCAACTTGTCGTGTTTGGAGGGGAAAGAATGCTGAGTTGGATCCAAAGAACACCATACCTACTGTAAAGCATGGGGGTGGAAACATCATGCTTTGGGGCTGTTTTTCTGCAAGGGGACCAGGACGACTGATCCGTGTAAAGGAAAGAATGAATGGGGCCATGTATCGTAAGATTTTGAGTGAAAACCTCCTTCCATCAGCAAGGGCATTGAAAATGAGACGTGGCTGGGTCTTTCAGCATGACAATGATCCCAAACACACCGCCCGGGCAACGAAGGAGTGGCTTCGTAAGAAGCATTTCAAGGTCCTGGAGTGGCCTAGCCAGTCTCCAGATCTCAACCCCATAGAAAATCTCTGGAGGGAGTTGAAAGTCCGTGTTGCCCAGCGTCAGCCCCAAAACATCACTGCTCTAGAGGAGATCTGCATGGAGGAATGGGCCAAAATACCAGCAACAGTGTGTGAAAACCTTGTGAAGACTTACAGAAAACGTTTGACCTCTGTCATTGCCAACAAAGGCTATATAACAAAGTATTGAGATTAACTTTTGTTATTGACCAAATACTTATTTTCCACCATAATTTGCAAATAAATTCTTTAAAAATCAGACAATGTGATTTTCTGGATTTTTTTTCCTCATTTTGTCTCTCATAGTTGAGGTATACCTATGATGAAAATTACAGGCCTCTCTGATCTTTTTAAGTGGGAGAACTTACACAATTGGTGGCTGACTAAATACTTTTTTGCCCCACTGTATATTTCTGTGTCCCTCTGATGGACAGGTGACCTATCTGGGTGTAACCCCGCCTCTCGCCCAGTGACTGCTGGAGACAGCTCCCTGTGACCCTGAGCAGGAATAGGTGGAAAAGGACAGTGACTGACTGACTTTTTTTAAAAAATACTGTATGTGATGGTGCAAAATCTGCATGAATAATCAGTGTTGATACTTTTAAATTGCAGTATCTTTGCAGGACAGGTAGGAGAAAATGTGCCCAGGCATGAACATTGAAAAACAAGCTAATTTTAAGAACAAAATATTTCTTTCAGTTTGTAAAATGCTGATCTAAATTATTCAGAGAATCTGGCGAGAATCTTTTCCTTCCTGGACTGACAATATTACTTCCTCTTATAAAAAGTGAATAAAAGGGATGGGAAGTTTTCCATCCAACCACCCATCCATCCATCCATCCATCCATCCATCCAACCACCCACCCATCCATCCACCCACCCATCCATCCATCCATCCATCCATCCATCCATCCATCCATCCATCCATCCATCCATCATTCCATCCATCCATCATTCCATCCATCATCCATCCATCATTCCATCCATCATCCATCCATCATTCCATCCATCCATCATTCCATCCATCCATCCAGCATCCATCCATCCATCCATCCATCCATCCATCCATCCATCCATCATTCCATCCATCCATCCATCCATCAATCATCCATCCATCCATCCATCCATCCATCCATCCATCCATCCTCCTTCGCTTATCCTATCCGGGTCTCAGGGCCAAAAGGTTCAGGAGAGAAACCCTGACCCCCTGACATCCTTCTCCCTAGCCACAGTTGCCAGCTTCTGAGGGCAGGAACGTAAACAGACCAGTAATTCGAGAATGTTGCCTTTGGTAGTTTCTTCAGCATAACAGAATGAAGCAACGCCCTAATTTTTGTGGACAAACCCCCAATCCATCAATTGATCTCCCATCTCTTGTGAACAAGATAATACTCTTGCAGCATCCCCCACAGAATGCCCTAGGGGAGATGGTCGTAACCCTTCTCCAAGTTCTCCACAGAACATATGTAGACCAAAGATCAAAACTCCCTTGACCCCCGTCAGCAGCTCTGTGAGGGTAAAGATGTGGTCTTCTGTTCCACAATCTGGGTGAAGGACACATTGCTCCTCCTGAATCCAGAGCCTATTTTCCAACCACCAAGAATAAACTTTCCCCATGAGGCTGTGAAGTGTGATCACCTCATACTTGGAGCATTCCCTTAAGTTTCCATTTTTAAATGTGTGAACCACCACCCTAGTCTGCCACTCCACAGGCATTGTCCCAGGCCTTTGTGTTATATCTACACCATCTAAAGACAGCCTAGGATAGGCCCTGCTTCCTTTCTTTTCTTTTCTTTTTGAGCCATTGAGTGGTTTGCCAGAAACTCTTCAAGGCTGATCGATACTCCTTCTCAGGCTCAGGTTAAAGCTTCAGCATCCACAGAGTCTGCCACCTTTCTATCCACAGGGTGCATGTCAGCTACTTCAGGAGTCCTCCGAGACAGCCATACCCCAAAAGCTTCCTCCTTCAGCTTGATGTATTCCATCACCGATTGTGTTAACCAACAGGTCTTCAGTAGAAATAAATCTCATTTATTGTGAGTGTAAGACCGTGAGAGAAAAAAATTTACTGAGGGTAACGCTGTGAGAATGAATCCTCAATGTGAGTCCATGTAGTACTTTTGTTTTATCACTTTTCAGCTGTTTCAGTCAAAGTCAGATTTTAGAAAGTGTTTTTGTAACACATATTTTCAAACCATAGCTTCAGTTTTAATAATAAAGCCACATTTTTTGCAATATTGAAATGAAAGAGTCACTCCTGTTCAAAAAATCTTTACAGATTTTAATAAAGTTTTCTTGTAATCAAGTATCTCTTAATCATATCAAAATATGTATTGATTGTTTTTGTTAGTTTTTTGTCTGTACATTTGTATCTTGTAGGCCAATGACTTAATTTCATCTAAAATGGTTCAAATAAAATGTATTGGTAGCCTGTAAATATTAAAAATGCAATTCTGATGCAGACCACACCTGTTAATAAAGGCAAGCCGGCAAAAAAGGAGTGGGGGACTCTGAAGTTGTTTAGTTAAGTTTTCAGCTTTCCATATAAACTGGACAAATACTGACCCCAAAGAAAGCTATATTTATAATAGTTACTGGCTTTCATAGATTTTTGTTGGTTGTTTTGATGTATCTGTGGTAGAAGAGTAATCAAAGAGGCATTGGTGAGATACTGTTGAGTCTGCATCAGTTCTGAAGGAATGAGAGAGAACGGTTCCTGTAGAAAGCAGATGGCTGAAAGTACTGGATGCAGATCATAGTGAAACCAGAGACAAGGGATGGCAATACCAGTTTCTTTCCAAAGTGGTTTGACTTGCTTCTCCTAATTGTGAACATGAGGGTTTCTAAGTCAGGGTATGGTAAATAAGACAGGCCTAGATTGACTGTTGGGTTGGACACTGAGGAAGCAGTAGTGTTTTGAAGAGGGACAATAGAAATGCATTCTAAAATAAGGTTAGAGCTAAGGGATTAAGTGCTGAGGCATTAGTATATTTTCCAAAGGAATTGAATAGACTTGCTAAGAAGGAAGGGTTGAGAGCTTTTCCAGGCTGTCCTGTCAAATAAGGTTGGTAATCAGCTATGTTGAGAACAAGTTCTAAGGTTTGAACTGAAGTTTAGAAGATTGTTAAAGCAGTACAAAATAACTTCTAAAACTTTAAGCTACTGTTTTTAAACTTGTCTAAGTGAATACTCACCGAAAAACATGTTCAGCTTCATCTTAGACACTCTGGACGCCTCTGGTCTCCCTATATTTACTTTAGTAATTTGGGTTGCAGCAGTGACGGTGTTCTGAAAATGTATGCTGCCCTGCTGAAAAATGCCGCCATAGTACAAATTGACAACTTATTTCATAATGACATGTTATTGGACGTTTATACAGTATTCCTGTTTATAGTGAGTGTGTTCTGTAAATTATTTAAACATATTTTTATGATCCTTCCCTGATATTTTCTATATAAAAGCCCTCTGGGTCCTTATCAGCCATTGTTGGGTCCTTCTCCTCTGGGTGTATCCAAACATTTGCCTGTTGCTCTGACAATGCAAAGAAAGTAAAAATAACATCATGTTTAGTGTTTCTGTCCAGGGTTAGGATTTATTTGATAGGTAAAATGTATTTATGAAAAAAATATAGAAACAAAAATAAACAATAAATCTTTTTATTGAAATCAAGACTGTAGAACAGCACATGTGCAGAAGGAATCGGTAGCACAACTCAAAAGGTAGCATATTTCAACAGAACACCGTTTCGAGCAACGACCATCTGAGACACGACTGCAGAAAAGTTATTAAGTACTGCTTTAACTTTGCACTGCCAGATGGAATCTCTCGAGATTTGGAGTTTTCCAAACCTACAAAAATCCATATTGTTGTGCTCCAAATAAACTGTCTGACTCAACTCCACTGTTGGTTTGGACCAATCAGGTGTTAGCATTGTGCTTTGGGGCGGGTGTTCAGGTATGATTGACAGCAAGTGTCCAGGCAGGTAAAGTAAAACCAACATGGCTGCTGGTGGATGTACACATAAAAGCAGTTATTGAATCTGTTTTAGGACTAGAGACGATTTCTTAATTGAAAAATGATAAAAGGGAAGAACTTTGTGTATTTCTTGATGTTAACGATGTGCTTTTCTTTTCTTAGTGGTAACGATGTGTGTGTTTTACTCCTGACTGGATTTGCAGGAGCTTGATTTACTGTGATTGGCTAAAGACACATCATGATAAACAGACACTTGCTGGCGCGTCCTCCAATCAGCTTAAATATTATATCAGATGTCCCTCCCTTTTATAGAGGTGTTAGAAGAGAGTTAGAAGATTTTAGTTTAGTTGGAAATTTCTGAAAATATCGGGGAAAAAAAGTCTGTATGACTCTTCAGATAATGTCGAGGTCCTGAATCTTAGACGGTCAATTGAAAGTGAGTTAGTTATAGAAGTTACAGCTGGGAACAACAAGCAGCTTTAATAATCAACTAATGCAGGATTGTTTAACACAAGGGAAGGGATTACTGAGTGCAAACTAGAAGGGACTTGTTGAGTAAATGAACAATGGCCTGTTGACAGAGTGGATTAAGATGACTGTGCAAGTCAGTGATGGCTCCAAAGAAAGAAAAAAAAAGGTGCAACCAAGGGAACTCTTGAGTTTTTCACCAAGACAACCAAAAAACAGATAAAAAACATATCCTGCTCATATTCCAAAGACTGTTGAGGAAATATTAGGAAGCAGTTTTTGGACAGGTTATAACTGGAAGAGAAATCAGATAATATAAGAGGGTGAGTTCAGGTGGGTTCTGGACTGGCCTGCTGTTAATCCTGACATGTCCAAAATAAAAACTTTTGGAGAATTTAGAATCCAGAAATGCGATGTGGACAAGCTGGAACCGTGAGACTCTTTAACCTCTTACTACCTGATTTTATTCTCAATTATATAAAACTACAATTATTTTTGCACTCAGTATGGCATAGTATGAAGACCAGATGCAGCCTGAGGCACATGACTGTGTTTTATAAGACGTGTTTGTCAAAGAAACCAGAAACATTCATCACTTGGGATTCTCAGGGTCCGAACATCTCTAAGTGTTGAAGGAACGGAAACACGATAAAGAGAAAAACTGACACGATAGTTTTGTTTGTGTTGCATCCTGAAATGCAGAATTAGATTAACGTTAACAAATAAATGGAAGCTGATGAAACAAACACAAAATATCTTGAGTTTCTAGAAAGTGACATGAAATAAACCTTAAAGTAAATGTTTGAATTGGTCGAGATTTTTGTTTTATTTATATCACAGCTTTCTCTGGTGTGGAGTTGGAAGTCATTGTTTGTTTTTGTAATAAAGTTCTTTTTCAGAGACTTCTGTATCTTATCTTTCACTGTATTCACAATGTTTTCTTATTATTAACTCTTATAATAAAACCTACTGGACACCAAATTCAGTGACACACATTTGATTCCAAGAGCTGAAACAGACATTCAGCCCAATTTTTCACATCATATTATCTATAAATTAATCAACATATTGAGAAATCTAAATGCAATTATAAGGTTTTGAATGATTTTGATTTACAGGATTACAGAGTGAGTTAAATGGGAACCAACAACTAAGTTTTGTTGAAGAATTAACTTCTGTTAACTTCTCAAACTCGTTTTCCAAAAAATTACATTAAAGAAGGTGGAAGTCAGTGCTGGACAGATATTTTAACAACAACAACAACAACAACAGACCATCAACATAGAGAGCAAAATGAAACTTGAGTGTTAACTTACTGGAGTTACAGTTTATCCTGATACAGTCTAGATGGGGAAGAATAAATGACAGATGAAATTGCATCCTTCAAGGTTACTGCTGCAGACATCCAAAAACAAAAAGTCCACCCTTCCGGGGACGTACACATGCAGGATGGTGGCCATTTTATTCATTTAATAAATATATTTAACACAAGATTGTAACAAACAGACAAAAGATGGTAATCTTTTGTCTAGAGTTTATGCTTAACCTTTTAGACTTCAACGTAAAATGGCCACTTGTGGTACCAGCTACGAGACTTTTCCACCCCAACACCAAAGAATGAAGCATTTTGTTTTTTGCTTTAGAGCCACAAATCTTTATACTATAGAATCAGAAGCTTGATAAGCTTTTCAAGCAGAAAGAATGCTGACCTAGTGACATAATAGTGTGAAAGGATCTGACTTGAGACCATAAGAGCAGCTGTGTGCAGCTGCAGGACAGTGTGGGTTGGTTATCACGCAGCTGATGGTTTCATGTGTCGTCAACCGCAACAGAAAAGTGGGAGCAAACAGCCTCGATCCAATTAGCACCAGCACCATGCAGAGGCGAAGGATCCCAAAGCATCAGGTCTGTGTGCTACCCTGCTCCTACATAAGGCTCTAAGCTGCATCAGGAGCTGAATCTAGGAACGTTTAGAGTTCAATCAAGGGGTTTCAGAAAGTAAAACAGCTGTTAATATAGGCACTGACCAATTAGGAGTGAGCTGAAGTCTAAGGTGCTAAATGTCTTTATGAATTCCTGTCAGGGTAAAGAATTGATCTGACTTTTGTAAACCAGCAAAATATTTTTTAACATTGTCCTTCTTATATTTACTCAACACACTGCACATACAAGACAGAGATTGAGGTTTGTGACTAAAGTCAGATGTTTGAAGTAATTAAGTCTGGAGGTGCACTTTGTGGGGTCTCAGCCAGCTGCAGGTATTACTGGGCTCTGTTCTCGGGCTGTTCGCCTGACGGGCCGCAGGCTTAAGGCCTTTGAAGGGGTGAATACCATCTTTTGATAGAACATGATAGAAAAATGGAGCTGACAGGAAGATGAAAAAAGCAAGACACTGAAAAAGCACAGAGTTCAATTACAGATACTGTCGTTAGCAAAAGAAATGTAGAAAGAAATGACTTGATGTGGGATGTTAAAGTGGACAAGCGTTTCTTTTAATAATCTGATGGACGAAATTTTGTCCAGACTGGGAATATAATCAGTAATCTGACAATATTCTGGTTTGTTTTGGTTTTTATTGTCTGTAAAAAAATGGTTCAAATATTCTTTTCCCATTTCTGGTCCTGCTGGAGGTTCCTTCCTGTCCTCTCAGACACCAGTGGGTCCAGTCAGAACTCATCCTGACACGATCTGACCCACTGATCCAGACTAGACACACTGGGACCCACTGATCCAGACTAGACACGATCTGACCCACTGATCCAGACTAGACACAATCTGACCCACTGATCCAGACACGATGGGACTCACTGATCCAGACTAGACACGATCTGACCCACTGATCCAGACTAGACACGCTGGGACCCACTGATCCAGACTAGACACGATCTGACCCACTGATCCAGACTAGACACACTCGGACCAACTGATCCAGACTAGACACGCTAGGACCCACTGATCCAGACTAGACACGCTGGGACCCACTGATCCAGACTAGACACGATCGGACCCACTGATCCAGACTAGACACACTCGGACCCACTGATCCAAACTAGACACGCTCGGACCCACTGATCTAGACTAGACACGATCGGACCCACTGATCCAGACTAGACACACTCGGACCCACTGATCCAGACTAGACACGCTGGGACTCACTGATCCAGACTAGACACGCAGGGATTCACTGATCCAGACTAGACACGATCTGACCCACTGATCCAGACTAGACACGCTAGGACCCACTGATCCAGACTAGACACACTCGGACCCACTGATCCAGACTAGACACGATCTGACCCACTGATCCAGACTAGACACGCTCGGACCCACTGATCTAGACTAGACATGCTCGGACCCACTGATCTAGACTAGACACGATCGGTCTCACTGATCCAGACTAGACACGCTGGGACCCACTGATCCAGACTAGACACGATCGGACCCACTGATCCAGACTAGACACGATCTGACCCACTGATCCAGACTAGACACGCTGGGACCCACTGATCAAGACTAGACACGATCTGACCCACTGATCCAGACTAGACACGATCTGACCCACTGATCCAAACTAGACACGCTGGGACCCACTGATCCAGACTAGACACACTCGGACCCACTGATCCAGACTAGACACGATCTGACCCACTGATCCAGACTAGACACGATCTGACCCACTGATCCAGACTAGACACGCTCGGACCCACTGATCCAGACACGCTGGGATCCACTGATCCAGACTAGACACACTCGGACCCACTGATCTAGACTAGACACACTCTGACCCACTGATCCAGACTAGACACGATCTGACCCACTGATCCAGACTAGACACGCTCGGACCCACTGATCTAGACTAGACACGATCTGACCCACTGATCCAGACTAGACACGCTCGGACCCACTGATCCAGACTAGACACGCTCGGACCCACTGATCCAGACTAGACACGCTCGGACCCACTGATCTAGACTAGACACGCTGGGACCCACTGATCCAGACTAGACACGATCTGACCCACTGATCCAGACTAGACACGATCTGACCCACTGATCCAGACTAGACACGCTCGGACCCACTGATCTAGACTAGACACACTCGGACCCACTGATCCAGACTAGACACGATCTGACCCACTGATCCAAACTAGACACGCTGGGACCCACTGATCCAGACTAGACACACTCGAACCCACTGATCCAGACACGCTGGGATTCACTGATCCAGACTAGACACACTCAGACCCACTGATCCAGACTAGACACGATCTGACCCACTGATCCAGACACGATGGGTCTCACTGATCCAGACTAGACACACTCGGACCCACTGATCCAGACACGATGGGACTCACTGATCCAGACTAGACACGCTGGGACCCACTGATCCAGACTAGACACGATCGGACCCACTGATCCAGACTAGACACGATCTGACCCACTGATCCAGACTAGACACGCTCGGACCCACTGATCCAGACTAGACACGCTCGGACCCACTGATCCAGACTAGACACGATCGGACCCACTGATCCAAACTAGACACGCTGGGATTCACTGATCCAGACTAGACACGCTGGGATTCACTGATCCAGACTAGACACGATCTGACCCACTGATCCAGACTAGACACGATCTGACCCACTGATCCAGACTAGACACGCTCGGACCCACTGATCTAGACTAGACACGATCTGACCCACTGATCCAGACTAGACACGATCTGACCCACTGATCCAAACTAGACACGCTGGGACCCACTGATCTAGACTAGACACACTCGGACCCACTGATCCAGACTAGACACGATCTGACCCACTGATCCAGACTAGACACGATCTGACCCACTGATCCAGACTAGACACTCTCGGACCCACTGATCCAGACTAGACACGCTGGGACTCACTGATCCAGACCAGACACGCTCGGACCCACTGATCCAGACTAGACACGCTGGGACTCACTGATCCAGACTAGACACGCTCGGACCCACTGATCTAGACTAGACACACTCGGACCCACTGATCCAGACTAGACACGCTGGGACCCACTGATCCAGACTAGACACACTCGGACCCACTGATCCAGACACGCTGGGATTCACTGATCCAGACTAGACACGCTGGGACCCACTGATCCAGACTAGACACGATCTGACCCACTGATCCAGACTAGACACGCTCGGACCCACTGATCTAGACTAGACATGCTCGGACCCACTGATCTAGACTAGACACGCTGGGACCCACTGATCCAGACTAGACACACTCGGACCCACTGATCCAGACCGCTGGGATTCACTGATCCAGACTAGACACACTCGGACCCACTGATCCAAACTAGACACGCTGGGATTCACTGATCCAGACTAGACACGCTGGGATTCACTGATCCAGACTAGACACGATCTGACCCACTGATCCAGACTAGACACGCTAGGACCCACTGATCCAGACACGATGGGACTCACTGATCCAGACTAGACACGCTGGGACCCACTGATCCAGACTAGACACGATCGGACCCACTGATCCAGACTAGACACGATCTGACCCACTGATCCAGACTAGACACGCTGGGACCCACTGATCAAGACTAGACACGATCTGACCCACTGATCCAGACTAGACACGATCTTACCCACTGATCCAGACTAGACACGCTGGGACCCACTGATCCAGACTAGACACACTCGGACCCACTGATCCAGACTAGACACGATCTGACCCACTGATCCAGACACGATGGGTCTCACTGATCCAGACTAGACACGCTGGGACCCACTGATCCAGACACGATGGGACTCACTGATCCAGACTAGACACGCTGCGACCCACTGATCCAGACTAGACACACTCGGACCCACTGATCCAGACACGCCACGATTCACTGATCCAGACTAGACACACTCGGACCCACTGATCCAGACTAGACACGCTGGGACTCACTGATCCAGACCAGACACGCTCGGACCCACTGATCCAGACTAGACACGCTGGGACCCACTGATCCAGACTAGACACTCTCTGACCCACTGATCCAGACTAGACACGCTGGCACCCACTGATCCAGACTAGACACACTCGGACCCACTGATCCAGACACGCTGGGATTCACTGATCCAAACTAGACACGCTGGGATCCACTGATCCAGACTAGACACGCTGGGACCCACTGATCCAGACTAGACACGCTCGGACCCACTGATCCAGACACGATGGGTCTCACTGATCCAGACTAGACACGCTGGGACCCACTGATCCAGACTAGACACACTCGGACCCACTGATCCAGACACGCTGGGATTCACTGATCCAGACTAGACACGCTGGGACCCACTGATCCAGACTAGACACGATCGGACCCACTGATCTAGACTAGACATGCTCGGACCCACTGATCTAGACTAGACACGCTGGGACCCACTGATCCAGACTAGACACGCTCGGACCCACTGATCCAGACTAGACACGATCTGACCCACTGATCCAGACTAGACACGCTCGGACCCACTGATCTAGACTAGACATGCTCGGACCCACTGATCTAGACTAGACACGCTCGGACCCACTGATCCAGACTAGACACACTCGGACCCACTGATCCAGACCAGACACGATCTGACCCACTGATCCAGACTAGACACGCTGGGACCCACTGATCAACACTAGACACGATCTGACCCACTGATCCAGACTAGACACGCTCGGACCCACCGATCCAGACACGATGGGACCCACTGATCCAGACTAGACACGATCTGACCCACTGATCCAAACTAGACACGCTCGGACCCACTGATCCAGACTAGACACACTCGGACCCACTGATCCAGACTAGACACGATCTGACCCACTGATCCAGACTAGACACGCTGGGACCCACTGATCAAGACTAGACACGATCTGACCCACTGATCCAGACTAGACACGATCTGACCCACTGATCCAGACTAGACACGATCTGACCCACTGATCCAGACTAGACACGCTCGGACCCACTGATCCAGACTAGACACGATCGGACCCACTGATCCAGACTAGAACGCTGGGACCCACTGATCCAGACACGATGGGACTCACTGATCCAGACTAGACACGCTGGGACCCACTGCTCCAGACTAGACACGATCTGACCCACTGATCCAGACTAGACATGCTGGGACCCACTGATCCAAACTAGACACGCTGGGATTCACTGATCCAGACTAGACACGCTGGGATTCACTGATCCAGACTAGACACGCTGGGATTCACTGATCCAGACTAGACACGATCTGACCCACTGATCCAGACTAGACACGCTAGGACCCACTGATCCAGACTAGACACGCTCTGACCCACTGATCTAGACTAGACACGATCTGACCCACTGATCCCGACTAGACACGATCTGACCCACTGATCCAGACTAGACACGCTGGGACCCACTGATCCAGACTAGACACGATCGGACCCACTGCTCCAGACTAGACACACTCGGACCCACTGATCCAGACTAGACACGCTCGGACTCACTGATCCAGACTAGACACGATCGGACTCACTGATCCAGACTAGACACGATCTGACCCACTGATCCAGACTAGACACGATCTGACCCACTGATCCAGACTAGACACGATCTGACCCACTGATCCAAACTAGACACGCTGGGACCCACTGATCCAGACTAGACACACTCGGACCCACTGATCCAGACTAGACACGATCTGACCCACTGATCCAGACTAGACACGATCTGACCCACTGATCCAGACTAGACACGCTCGGACCCACTGATCTAGACTAGACACGCTAGGACCCACTGATCCAGACTAGACACGCTGGGACCCACTGATCCAGACTAGACACGATCGGACCCACTGATCCAGACTAGAGACGATCTGACCCACTGATCCAGACTAGACACGCTCGGACTTACTGATCCAGACACACTTGGACCCACTGATCCAGACACTATGGGACCCACTGATCCAGACTAGACACGCTGGGACCCACTGATCCAGACTAGACACGCTCGGACCCACTGATCCAGACTAGACACGCTCGGACCCACCGATCCAGACACGCTGGGATTCACTGATCCAGACACACTGGGACCCACTGATCCAAACTAGACACACTTGGACCCACTGATCCAGACACACTGAGACCCACTGATCCAGACACGCTCGGACCCACTGATCCAGACTAGACACACTCGGACCCACTGATTCAGACTAGACACGCTGGGACCCACTGATCCAGACTAGACACGCTCGGACCCACTGATCCAAACTAGACACACTCGGACCCACTGATCCAAACCAGACACACTTGGACCCACTGATCCAGACACTATGGGACCCACTGATCCAGACTAGACACGCTCGGACTCACTGATCCAGACTAGACACGCTCGGACTTACTGATCCAGACACACTTGGACCCACTGATCCAGACACTATGGGACCCACTGATCCAGACTAGACACGCTGGGACCCACTGATCCAGACTAGACATGCTCGGACCCACTGATCCAGACTAGACACGCTTGGACCCACTGAACCAGACTAGACACGCTCGGACGCACTGATCCAGACACACTGGGACCCACTGATCCAAACTAGACACACTTGGACCCACTGATCCAGACACACTGAGACCCACTGATCCAGACACTATGGGACCCACTGATCCAGACTAGACACACTCGGACCCACTGATCCAGACTAGACACGCTGGGACCCACTGATCCAGACACTATGGGACCCACTGATCCAGACTAGACACGCTGGGACCCACTGATCCAGACTAGACACACTGGGACCCACTGATCCAGACTAGACACGATCTGACCCACTGATCCAGACTAGACACGCTCGGACCCACTGATCTAGACTAGACATGCTCGGACCCACTGATCTAGACTAGACACGCTGGGACCCACTGATCCAGACTAGACACGATCTGACCCACTGATCCAGACTAGACACACTCAGACCCACTGATCCAGACTAGACACGATCTGACCCACTGATCCAGACTAGACACGATCGGACCCACTGATCCAGACTAGACACGCTCGGACTTACTGATCCAGACACACTTGGACCCACTGATCCAGACACTATGGGACCCACTGATCCAGACCAGACACGCTCGGACTCACTGATCCAGACTAGACACGCTCGGACTTACTGATCCAGACACGCTGGGACCCACTGATCCAGACACTATGGGACCCACTGATCCAGACTAGACACGCTGGGACCCACTGATCCAGACTAGACACACTGGGACCCACTGATCCAGACTAGACACGATCTGACCCACTGATCCAAATTAGACACGCTGGGACCCACTGATCCAGACTAGACACACTCGGACCCACTGATCCAGACTAGACACACTTGGACCCACTGATCCAGACACACTGAGACCCACTGATCCAGACACGCTCGGACCCACTGATCCAGACTAGACACACTCGGACCCACTGATTCAGACTAGACACGCTGGGACCCACTGATCCAGACTAGACACGCTGGGACCCACTGATCCAAACTAGACACACTCGGACCCACTGATCCAGACTAGACACACTCGGACCCACTGATCCAGACTAGACACGATCTGACCCACTGATCCAGACTAGACACGATCTGACCCACTGATCCAGACTAGACACGATCGGACCCACTGATCCAGACTAGACACACTCGGACCCACTGATCCAGACCAGACACGCTCGGACTCACTGATCCAGACCAGACACGCTCGGACTTACTGATCCAGACACACTTGGACCCACTGATCCAGACACGATGGGACCCACTGATCCAGACACTATGAGACCCACTGATCCAGACCAGACAAGATCGGACTCACTGATCCAGACTAGAAACACTCGGACCCACTGATCCAGACTAGACACACTGGGACCCACTGATCCAGACTAGAGACGATCTGACCCACTGATCCAGACTAGACACGCTCGGACTTACTGATCCAGACACACTGGGACCCACTGATCCAGACTAGACACGATCTGACCCACTGATCCAGACTAGACACGCTGGGACCCACTGATCCAGACCAGACACGCTCTGACCCACTGATCCAGACTAGACACACTCGGACCCACCGATCCAGACTAGACACGATCTGACCCACTGATCCAGACTAGACACGATCTGACCCACTGATCCAGACTAGACACGCTCGGACCCACTGATCCAGACCAGACAAGCTCGGACTCACTGATCCAGACTAGAAACGCTCGGACCCACTGATCTAGACTAGACATGCTCGGACCCACTGATCCAGACTAGACACGCTGGGACCCACTGATCCAGACTAGACACGCTCTGACCCACCGATCCAGACTAGACACACTCGGACCCACTGATCCAGACTAGACACGATCGGACCCACTGATCCAGACTAGACACGATCTGACCCACTGATCCAGACTAGACACGCTCGGACTTACTGATCCAGACACACTTGGACCCACTGATCCAGACACGCTGGGACCCACTGATCCAGACACTATGGGACCCACTGATCCAGACTAGACACACTCGGACCCACTGATCCAGACTAGACACACTGGGACCCACTGATCCAGACTAGACACGATCTGACCCACTGATCCAGACTAGACACGCTGGGACCCACTGATCCAGACCAGACAAGCTCGGACTCACTGATCCAGACTAGAAACACTCGGACCCACTGATCCAGACTAGACACACTGGGACCCACTGATCCAGACTAGACACGATCTGACCCACTGATCCAGACTAGACACGATCTGACCCACTGATCCAGACTAGACACGCTCGGACTCACTGATCCAGACACGCTGGGACCCACTGATCCAGACACTATGGGACCCACTGATCCAGACTAGACACGCTGGGACCCACTGATCCAGACTAGACACGCTCGGACCCACTGAACCAGACTAGACACGCTCGGACCCACTGATCTAGACTAGACACACTCGGACCCACTGATCCAGACTAGACACACACGGACCCACTGATCCAGACTAGACACGCTGGGACCCACTGATCCAGACTAGACACGAACGGACCCACTGATCCAGACTAGACACGCTGGGACCCACTGATCCAGACTAGACACGCTGGGACGCACTGATCCAGACTAGACACGCTGGGACCCACTGATCCAGACTAGACACACTCGGACCCACTGATCCAGACACGCTGGGATTCACTGATCCAGACTAGACACGCTGGGACCCACTGATCCAGACTAGACACGATCGGACCCACTGATCCAGACTAGACACGATCTGACCCACTGATCCAGACTAGAAACACTCGGACCCACTGATCCAGACTAGACACACTGGGACCCACTGATCAAGACTAGACACGATCGGACCCACTGATCCAGACTAGACACGCTGGGACCCACTGATCCAGACTAGACACGCTGGGACCCACTGATCAAGACTAGACACACTGGGACCCACTGATCCAGACTAGAGACGCTGGGACCCACTGATCCAGACTAGACACGCTGTGACCCACTGATCCAGACTAGAGACGATCTGACCCACTGATCCAGACTAGACACGCTCGGACTTACTGATCCAGACACACTGGGACCCACTGATCCAGACTAGAGACGATCTGACCCACTGATCCAGACTAGACACGCTCAGACCCACTGATCTAGACTAGACACACTCGGACCCACTGATCCAGACTAGACACGATCTGACCCACTGATCCAGACTAGACACGCTGGGACCCACTGATCCAGACCAGACAAGCTCGGACCCACTGATCCAGACTAGACACGATCTGACCCACTGATCCAGACTAGACACTCTCGGACCCACTGATCCAGACTAGACACGCTGGGACCCACTGATCTAGACACGCTGGGACCCACTGATCCAGACTAGAGACGCTGGGACCCACTGATCTAGACACGCTGGGACCCACTGATCCAGACTGGACACGCTGGGACCCACTGATCCAGACTAGACACACGCGGACCCACTGATCCAGACTAGAAACACTCGGACCCACTGATCCAGACTAGACACACTGGGACCCACTGATCCAGACTAGACACGATCTGACCCACTGATCCAGACACGCTGGGACCCACTGATCCAGACTAGACACGCTGGGACCCACTGATCCAGACTAGAGACGATCGGACCCACTGATCCAGACTAGACACGCTGGGACTCACTGATCCAGACTAGACACACTCTGACCCACTGATCCAGACTAGACACGCTGGGACCCACTGATCTAGACACGCTGGGACCCACTGATCCAGACTAGACACGCTGGGACCCACTGATCCAGACTGGACACGCTGGGACCCACTGATCAAGACTAGACACACTGGGACCCACTGAACCAGACACGCTGGGATTCACTGATCCAGACTAGACACGCTGGGACTCACTGATCCAGACTAGACACAATCTGACCCACTGATCCAGACTAGACACGCTGGGACCCACTGATCTAGACACGCTGGGACCCACTGATCCAGACCAGACACGCTCGGACTCACTGATCCAGACTAGACACGCTCGGACTTACTGATCCAGACACACTTGGACCCACTGATCCAGACACTATGGGACCCACTGATCCAGACTAGACACGCTCGGACTCACTGATCCAGACTAGAAACACTCGGACCCACTGATCCAGACTAGACACACTGGGACCCACTGATCCAGACTAGACACGATCTGACCCACTGATCCAGACTAGACACGCTGGGACCCACTGATCTAGACACGCTAGGACCCACTGATCCAGACTAGACACGATAGGACCCACTGATCCAGACTAGACACGCTCGGACTCACTGATCCAGACACACTGGGACCCACCGATCCAGACTAGACACGATCTGACCCACTGATCCAGACTAGACACGCTCGGACTCACTGATCCAGACACACTGGGACCCACTGATCCAAACTAGACACGATCTGACCCACTGATCCAGACTAGACACGCTGGGACCCACTGATCCAGACCAGACACGATCTGACCCACTGATCCAGACACGATGGGTCTCACTGATCCAGACTAGACACGCTGGGACCCACTGATCCAGACCAGACCGCTGGGACCCACTGATCCAGACTAGACACGCTGGGACCCACTGATCTAGACACGCTGGGACCCACTGATCCAGACTAGAGACGCTGGGACCCACTGATCTAGACTAGACATGCTCGGACCCACTGATCTAGACTAGACACGCTGGGACCCACTGATCCAGACTAGACACACTCGGACCCACTGATCCAGACTAGACACGCTGGGAGTCACTGATCCAGACAAGACACGCTCGGACCCACTGATCCAGACTAGACACGCTGGGACCCACTGATCCAGACTGGACACGCTGGGACCCACTGATCAAGACTAGACACACTGGGACCCACTGATCCAGACTATACACGATCTGACCCACTGATCCAGACTAGACACGCTGGGATTCACTGATCAAGACTAGACACGCTCTGACCCACTGATCCAGACTAGACACACTGGGACCCACTGATCCAGACTAGACACGATCTGACCCACTGATCCAGACTAGACACGCTCGGAACCACTGATCCAGACTAGACACACTCGGACCCACTGATCCAAACTAGACACGCTGGGATTCACTGATCCAGACTAGACACGCTGGGACCCACTGATCCAGACTAGACACGCTGGGACCCACTGATCCAGACTAGACACGCTGGGACCCACTAATCCAGACTAGACACGATCTGACCCACCGATCCAGACTAGAAACACTCGGACCCACTGATCCAGACTAGACACGCTCGGACTCACTGATCCAGACTAGACACGATCTGACCCACTGATCCAGACTAGACACACTCGGACCCACTGATCCAGACTAGACACGCAGGGACCCACTGATCCAGACTAGACACACTCGGACCCACTGATCCAGACACGCTAGGATTCACTGATCCAGACTAGACACGCTGGGACCCACTGATCCAGACTAGACACACTGGGACCCACTGATCCAGACTAGACACGATCTGACCCACTGATCCAGACTAGACACACTCGGACCCACTGATCCAGACTAGACACGCTGGGATTCACTGATCCAGACACACTGGGACCCACTGATCCAGACACGCTCAGACCCACTGATCCAGTCTAGACACGCTCGGACCCACTGATCCAGACTAGACACGCTGGGACCCACTGATCCAGACTAGACACAATCTGACCCACTGATCCAGACTAGACACGCTGGGACCCACTGATCCAGACTAGACACACTCGGACCCACTGATCCAGACTAGACACGCTGGGACCCACTGATCCAGACTAGACACACTCGGACCCACTGATCCAGACTAGACACGCTGGGATTCACTGATCCAGACACACTGGGACCCACTGATCCAGACACGGTTGGACCCACTGATCCAGACTAAACATGCTCGGACCCACTGATCCAGACTAGACACGCTTGGACCCACTGATCCAGACTAGACACGCTCGGACTCACTGATCCAGACACTATGGGACCCACTGATCCAGACTAGACACGCTGGGACCCACTGATCCAGACTAGACACGATCTGACCCACTGATCCAGACTAGACATGCTCGGACCCACTGATCCAGACTAGACACGCTTGGACCCACTGATCCAGACACTATGGGACCCACTGATCCAGACTAGACACGCTCGGACTCACTGATCCAGACTAGACACGCTCGGACTTACTGATCCAGACACACTTGGACCCACTGATCCAGACACGCTGGGACCCACTGATCCAGACACTATGGGACCCACTGATCCAGACTAGACACGCTGGGACCCAACTGATCCAGACTAGACACGCTGCGACCCACTGATCCAGACTAGACCGCTGGGACCCACTGATCAAGACTAGACACGATCTGACCCACTGATCCAGACTAGACACGATCTGACCCACTGATCCAGACTAGACACGCTGGGACCCACTGATCCAGACTAGACACGCTGGGACCCACTGATCCAGACTAGAGACGCTGGGACCCACTGATCTAGACACGCTGGGACCCACTGATCCAGACCAGACACGCTCGGACTCACTGATCCAGACTAGACACGCTCGGACTTACTGATCCAGACACACTTGGACCCACTGATCCAGACACTATGGGACCCACTGATCCAGACTAGACACGCTGGGACCAACTGATCCAGACCAGACACGCTCGGACTCACTGATCAAGACTAGACACGCTGGGATTCACTGATCCAGACTAGACACGATCTGACCCACTGATCCAGACCAGACACACTCGGACCCACTGATCCAGACTAGACACGCTGGGATTCACTGATCCAGACACACTGGGACCCACTGATCCAGACACGGTTGGACCAACTGATCCAGACTAGACATGCTCGGACCCACTGATCCAGACTAGACACGCTGGGACCCACTGATCCAGACCAGACACGCTCGGACCCACTGATCCAGACTAGACACGCTGGGACTCACTGATCCAGACTAGACACACTCGGACCCACTGATCCAGACTAGACACGATCTGACCCACTGATCCAGACTAGACACACTCGGACCCACTGATCCAGACTAGACACGCTGGGATTCACTGATCCAGACACACTGGGACCCACTGATCCAGACACGGTTGGACCAACTGATCCAGACTAGACATGCTCGGACCCACTGATCCAGACTAGACACGCTTGGACCCACTGATCCAGACTAGACACGCTCGGACTCACTGATCCAGACACTATGGGACCCACTGATCCAGACTAGACACGCTGGGACCCACTGATCCAGACTAGACACGATCTGACCCACTGATCCAGACTAGACACGCACGGACCCACTGATCCAGACTAGACACGCTCGGACCCACTGATCCAGACTAGACACACTCGGACCCACTGATCCAGACTAGACACGCTGGGACCCACTGATCCAGACTAGACACGATCTGACCCACTGATCCAGACTAGACACTCTCGGACCCACTGATCCAGACTAGACACGCTGGGACCCACTGATCAAGACTAGACACGATCTGACCCACTGATCCAGACTAGACACGATCTGACCCACTGATCCAAACTAGACACGCTGGGACCCACTGATCCAGACTAGACACACTCGGACCCACTGATCCAGACTAGACACGATCTGACCCACTGATCCAGACACGATGGGTCGCACTGATCCAGACTAGACACGCTGGGACCCACTGATCCAGACACGATGGGACTCACTGATCCAGACTAGACACGCTGGGACCCACTGATCCAGACCAGACACGATCTGACCCACTGATCCAGACTAGACATGCTGGGACCCACTGATCCAAACTAGACACGCTGGGATTCACTGATCCAGACTAGACACGCAGGGATTCACTGATCCAGACTAGACACGCAGGGATTCACTGATCCAGACTAGACACGATCTGACCCACTGATCCAGACTAGACACGCTCGGACCCACTGATCTAGACTAGACACGCTCGGACCCACCGATCCAAACTAGACACGCTGGGACCCACTGATCCAGACTAGACACACTCGGACCCACTGATCCAGACTAGACACGATCTGACCCACTGATCCAGACACGATGGGTCTCACTGATCCAGACTAGACACGCTGGGACCCACTGATCCAGACTAGACACACTCGGACCCACTGATCCAGACACGCTGGGATTCACTGATCCAGACTAGACACACTCGGACCCACTGATCCAGACTAGACACGATCTGACCCACTGGTCCAGACTAGACACGATCTGACCCACTGCTCCAGACTAGACACACTCGGACCCACTGATCCAGACTAGACACGATCTGACCCACTGATCCAGACTAGACACGCTCTGACCCACTGATCCAGACTAGACACGCTGGGACCCACTGATCAAGACTAGACACGATCTGACCCACTGATCCAGACTAGACACGATCTGACCCACTGATCCAGACTAGACACGCTCGGACCCACTGATCTAGACTAGACACGCTGGGACCCACTGATCCAGACTAGACACACTCGAACCCACTGATCCAGACACGATGGGTCTCACTGATCCAGACTAGACACGCTGGGACCCACTGATCAAGACTAGACACGATCTGACCCACTGATCCAGACTAGACACGATCTGACCCACTGATCCAAACTAGACACGCTGGGACCCACTGATCCAGACTAGACACGATCTGACCCACTGATCCAGACTAGACACGAACTGACCCACTGATCCAGACTAGACACGCTGGGACCCACTGATCCAGAGTAGACACGCTCGGACTCACTGATCCAGACTAGACACGCTGGGACCCACTGATCCAGACTAGACACGATCTGACCCACTGATCCAGACTAGACACGATCTGACCCACTGATCCAGACTAGACACGCTGGGACCCACTGATCCAGACTAGACACACTCGGACCCACTGATCCAGACACGCTGGGATTCACTGATCCAGACTAGACACACTCGGACCCACTGATCCAGACTAGACACGATCTGACCCACTGATCCAGACACGATGGGTCTCACTGATCCAGACTAGACACGCTGGGACCCACTGATCCAGACATGATGGGACTCACTGATCCAGACCAGACACGATCTGACCCACTGATCCAGACTAGACATGCTGGGACCCACTGATCCAAACTAGACACGCTGGGATTCACTGATCCAGACTAGACACGCAGGGATTCACTGATCCAGACTAGACACGCAGGGATTCACTGATCCACACTAGACACGATCTGACCCACTGATCCAGACTAGAGACGCTGGGACCCACTGATCCAGACTAGACACGCTGGGACCCACTTATCCAGACTAGACACGCTGGGACCCACTGATCCAGACTAGACACTATCTGACCCACTGATCCAGACTAGACACGATCTGACCCACTGATCCAGACTAGACACGCTGGGACCCACTGATCCAGACTAGACACGATCTGACCCACTGATCCAGACTAGACACGCTGGGACCCACTGATCCAGACTAGACACACTCGGACCCACTGATCCAGACTAGACACGCTGGGACCCACTGATCCAGACTAGACACGATCGGACCCACTGATCCAGACTAGACACACTCGGACCCACTGATCCAAACTAGACACGCTGGGACCCACTGATCCATACTAGACACACTCGGACCCACTGATCCAGACACGCTCGGATTCACTGATCCAGACTAGACACACTCGGACCCACTGATCCAGACTAGACACGATCTGACCCACTGATCCAGACACGATGGGTCTCACTGATCCAGACTAGACACGCTGGGATTCACTGATCCACACTAGACACGATCTGACCCACTGATCCAGACTAGACACGATCTGACCCACTGATCCAAACTAGACACGCTGGGACCCACTGATCCAGACTAGACACACTCGGACCCACTGATCCAGACTAGACACGATCTGACCCACTGATCCAGACACGATGGGTCTCACTGATCCAGACTAGACACGCTGGGACCCACTGATCCAGACTAGACACGATCGGACCCACTGATCCAGACAAGACACGCTCGGACCCACTGATCCAGACACGATGGGATTCACTGATCCAGACTAGACACACTCGGACCCACTGATCCAGACTAGACACGATCTGACCCACTGATCCAGACTAGACACGCTGGGACCCACTGATCCAGACTAGACACGCTGGGACCCACTGATCCAGACTAGACACACTCGGACCCACTGATCCAGACACGCTGGGATTCACTGATCCAGACTAGACACGCTGGGATTCACTGATCCAGACTAGACACGATCTGACCCACTGATCCAGACTAGACACGCTAGGACCCACTGATCCAAACTAGACACGCTGGGAACCACTGATCCAGACTAGACACACTCGGACCCACTGATCCAGACACGCTGGGATTCACTGATCCAGACTAGACACGCTGGGATTCACTGATCCAGACTAGACACGATGGGACCCACTGATCCAGACTAGACACGATCTGACCCACTGATCCAGTCTAGACACGCTGGGACCCACTGATCCAGACTAGACAAGCTGGGACCCACTGATCCAGACTATACACGATCTGACCCACTGATCCAGACTAGACACGCTGGGATTCACTGATCAAGACTAGACACGATCTGACTCACTGATCCAGACTAGACACACTCGGACCCACTGATCCAGACTAGACACGCTGGGACCCACTGATCCAGACACGCTCAGACCCACTGATCCAGTCTAGACACGCTGGGACCCACTGATCCAGACTAGACACGCTCGGACTTACTGATCCAGACACACTTGGACCCACTGATCCAGACACTATGGGACCCACTGATCCAGACTAGACACGCTGGGACCCACTGATCCAGACTAGACACGCTGGGACCCACTGATCCAGACTAGACACGCTCTGACCCACTGATCCAGACTAGACACACTCTGACCCACTGATCCAGACTAGACACACTTGGACCCACTGATCCAGACTAGACACGCTGGGACCCACTGATCCAGACTAGACACGCTGGGACTCACTGATCCAGACTAGACACACTGGGACCCACTGATCCAGACTAGACACACTGGGACCCACTGATTCAGACTAGACACGCTGGGACCCACTGATCCAGACTAGACACGATCTGACCCACTGATCCAGACCAGACACGCTGGGACCCACTGATCCAGACCAGACAAGCTCGGACTCACTGATCCAGACTAGAAACACTCGGACCCACTGATCCAGACTAGACACACTGGGACCCACTGATCCAGACTAGACACGATCTGACCCACTGACCCAGACTAGACACACTCGGACCCACTGATTCAGACTAGACACGCTGGGACCCACTGATCCAGACCAGACACGATCTGACCCACTGATCCAGACTAGACATGCTGGGACCCACTGATCCAAACTAGACACGCTTGGACCCACTGATCCAGACACACTGAGACCCACTGATCCAGACACGCTCGGACTCACTGATCCAGACTAGACACGCTCGGACTCACTGATCCAGACAAGACACGCTCGGACTTACTGATCCAGACACACTTGGACCCACTGATCCAGACACGCTGGGACCCACTGATCCAGACCAGACAAGCTCGGACTCACTGATCCAGACTAGAAACGATCGGACCCACTGATCCAGACTAGACACACTGGGACCCACTGATCCAGACTAGACACGATCTGACCCACTGATCCAGACTAGACACGATCTGACCCACTGATCCAGACTAGACACGCTCGGACTCACTGATCCAGACACACCGGGACCCACTGATCCAGACTAGACACGCTCGGACTCACTGATCCAGACTAGACACGCTCGGACTTACTGATCCAGACACACTTGGACCCACTGATCCAGACACTATGGGACCCACTGATCCAGACTAGACACGCTGGGACCCACTGATCCAGACTAGACACGCTGGGACCCACTGATCCAGACTAGACACGCTGGGACCCACTGATCCAGACTAGACACGCTGGGACCCACTGATCCAGACTAGACACGCTCGGACTCACTGATCCAGACTAGACACGCTCGGACTTACTGATCCAGACACACTTGGACCCACTGATCCAGACACGATGGGACCCACTGATCCAGACTAGACACACTGGGACCCACTGATCCAGACTAGACACGCTCGGACTCACTGATCCAGACTAGACACGCTCGGACTTACTGATCCAGACACACTTGGACCCACTGATCCAGACACTATGGGACCCACTGATCCAGACTAGACACGCTCGGACCCACTGATCCAGACTAGACACACTGGGACCCACTGATCCAGACTAGACACGATCAGACCCACTGATCCAGACTAGACACGCTCGGACTCACTGATCCAGACTAGACACGCTCGGACTTACTGATCCAGACACACTTGGACCCACTGATCCAGACACGATGGGACCCACTGATCCAGACTAGACACGCTGGGACCCACTGATCCAGACTAGACACGATCCGACCCACTGATCCAGACTAGACACGATCTGACCCACTGATCCAGACTAGACACGCTCGGACCCACTGATCCAGACACACACGCTGGGACCCGCTGATCCAGACTAGACAGCTGGGACCCACTGATCCAGACTGGACACGCTGGGACCCACTGATCCAGACACTATGGGACCCACTGATCCAGACTAGACACGCTCGGACTCACTGATCCAGACTAGACACGCACGGACCCACTGATCCAGACTAGACACACTCGGACCCACTGATCCAGACACGCTGGGATTCACTGATCCAGACTAGACACGCTGGGACCCACTGATCCAGACTAGACACACTCGGACCCACTGATCCAGACTAGACACACTCGGACCCACTGATCCAGACTAGACACGCTGGGACCCACTGATCCAGACTAGACACGCTGGGACCCACTGATCCAGACTAGACACGCTGGGACCCACTGATCTAGACACGCTGGGACCCACTGATCCAGACTAGACACGCTGGGACCCACTGATCAAGACTAGACACACTCTGACCCACTGATCCAGACTAGACACGCTGGGACTCACTGATCCAGACCAGACACGCTCGGACTCACTGATCCAGACTAGACACGCTCGGACTTACTGATCCAGACACACTTGGACCCACTGATCCAGACACGCTGGGACCCACTGAACCAGACTAGACACACTCGGACCCACTGATCCAGACTAGACACACTGGGACCCACTGATCCAGACTAGACACGCTGGGACCCACTGATCCAGACCAGACACGCTCGGACTCACTGATCCAGACTAGACACGCTCGGACTTACTGATCCAGACACACTTGGACCCACTGATCCAGACACTATGGGACCCACTGATCCAGACTAGACACGCTCGGACTCACTGATCCAGACTAGACACGATCTGACCCACTGATCCAGTCTAGACACGCTGGGACCCACTGATCCAGACTAGACACGCTGGGACCCACTGATCCAGACTATACACGATCTGACCCACTGATCCAGACTAGACACGCTGGGATTCACTGATCAAGACTAGACACGATCTGACCCACTGATCCAGACTAGACACGCTGGGACCCACTGATCCAGACTAGACACGATCTGACCCACTGATCCAGACTAGACACGCTGGGACCCACTGATCCAAACTAGACACACTCGGACCCACTGATCCAAACTAGACACGCTGGGACCCACTGATCCAGACTAGACACGCTGGGACCCACTGATCCAGACCAGACACGCTCGGACCCACTGATCCAGACTAGACACGCTGGACCCACTGATCCAGACTAGACACGCTGGGACCCACTGATCCAGACTAGACACGCTGGGACCCACTGATCTAGACACGCTGGGACCCACTGATCCAGACTGGACACGCTGGGACCCACTGATCAAGACTAGACACACTGGGACCCACTGATCCAGACTAGAGACGCTGGGACCCACTGATCCAGACTAGACACGCTGGGACCCACTGATCCAGACTAGAGACGATCTGACCCACTGATCCAGACTAGACACGCTCGGACTTACTGATCCAGACACACTGGGACCCACTGATCCAGACTAGAGACGATCTGACCCACTGATCCAGACTAGACACGCTGGGACCCACTGATCCAGACTAGACACGATCTGCCCCACTGATCCAGACTAGACACGCTGGGACCCACTGATCCAGACTAGACACACTCTGACCCACTGATCCAGACTAGACACGCTCAGACCCACTGATCCAGACTAGACACGCAGGGACCCACTGATCCAGACTAGACACACTCGGACCCACTGATCCAGACACGCTGGGATTCACTGATCCAGACTAGACACACTCGGACCCACTGATCCAGACTAGACACGATCTGACCCACGGATCCAGACTAGACACACTGGGACCCACTGATCCAGACTAGACACACTGGGACCCACTGATCCAGACTAGACACGCTGGGACTCACTGATCCAGACCAGACACGCTGGGATTCACTGATCCACACTAGACACGATCTGACCCACTGATCCAGACTAGACACGCTCGGACTCACTGATCCAGACACACTGGGACCCACTGATCCAGACTAGACACACTGGGACCCACTGATCCAGACTAGACACACCGGGACCCACTGATCCAGACTAGACACGCTGGGACTCACTGATCCAGACCAGACACGCTCGGACCCACTGATTCAGACTAGACACGCTGGGACCCACTGATCCAGACTAGACACGCTGAGACCCACTGATCCAGACTAGACACGCTGGGACCCAATGATCCAGACTAGACACACTGGGACCCACTGATCCAGACTAGACACACTCGGACCCACTGATCCAGACTAGACACGCTGGGATTCACTGATCCAGACACACTGAGACCCACTGATCCAGACACGCTCGGACCCACTGATCCAGACTAGACACACTGGGACCCACTGATCCAGACTAGACACGATCTGACCCACTGATCCAGACACGATGGGTCTCACTGATCCAGACTAGACACGCTCGGCCCCACTGATCCAGACTAGACACACTCGGAACCACTGATCCAGACTAGACACGCTTGGCCCCACTGATCCAGACTAGACACGCTCGGACTCACTGATCCAGACACTATGCGACCCACTGATCCAGACACGCTGCGACCCACTGATCCAGACCAGACACGCTCGGACCCACTGATCCAGACTAGACACGCTGGGACTCACTGATCCAGACTAGACACGATCTGACCCACTGATCCAGACTAGACACACTCGGACCCACTGATCCAGACTAGACACGCTGGGACCCACTGATCTAGACACGCTGGGACCCACTGATCCAAACTAGACACGCTGGGACCCACTGATCCAGACTAGACACGCTCGGACCCACTGATCCAGACACGCTGGGATTCACTGATCCAGACTAGACACGCTGGGACCCACTGATCCAGGACTAGACACGATCTGACCCACTGATCCAGACTAGACACGATCGGACCCACTGATCCAGACTAGACACACTCGGACCCACTGATCCAGACTAGACACGCTGGGACCCACTGATCCAGACTAGACACGATCTGACCCACTGATCCAGACTAGACACGCTGGGACTCACTGCTCCAGACTAGACACGCTGGGACCCACTGATCCAGACATGATGGGACTCACTGATCCAGACTAGACACACTCGGACCCACTGATCCAGACTAGACACGATCTGACCCACTGATCCAGACACGATGGGTCTCACTGATCCAGACTAGACACGCTGGGACCCACTGATCCAGACATGATGGGACCACTGATCCAGACTAGACACACTCTGACCCACTGATCCAGACTCGACACGCTCGGACCCACTGATCCAGACACGCTGGGATTCACTGATCCAGACTAGACATGCTCGGACCCACTGATCCAGACTAGACACGCTTGGACCCACTGATCCAGACTAGACACGCTCGGACCCACTGATCCAGACTAGACACCCTCGGACCCACTGATCCAGACACGCTGGGATTCACTGATCCAGACTAGACACACTCAGACCCACTGATCCAGACTAGACACGCTGGGACCCACTGATCCAGACTAGACACGATCTGACCCACTGATCCAGACTAGACACGCTGGGACCCACTGATCCAGACCAGACACGCTCGGACTCACTGATCCAGACTAGACACGACCTGACCCACTGATCCACACTAGACACACTCGGACCCACTGATCCAGACTAGACACGCTGGGATCCACTGATCCAGACTAGACACGCTGGGATTCACTGATCCAGACTAGACACGATCTGACCCACTGATCCAGACTAGACACGACTCGGACCCACTGATCCAGACTAGACACGCCCGGACTCACTGATCCAGACTAGACACGCTCGGACTTACTGATCCAGACACACTTGGACCCACTGATCCAGACACTATGGGACCCACTGATCCAGACTAGACACGCTGGGACCCACTGATCCAGACTAGACACGCTCGGACCCACTGATCTAGACACGCTGGGACCCACTGATCCAGACTAGACACGCTGGGACCCACTGATCCAGACCAGACACGCTCGGACTCACTGATCCAGACTAGACACGCTCGGACTTACTGATCCAGACACACTTGGACCCACTGATCCAGACACGATGGGACCCACTGATCCAGACTAGACACGCTGGGACCCACTGATCCAGACTAGACACGATCTGACCCACTGATCCAGACTCGACACGCTGGGACCCACTGATCCAGACCAGACACGCTCGGACGCACTGATCCAGACACGCTGGGACCCACTGATCCAGACTAGACACGCTGGGACCCACTGATCCAGACTAGACACGATCTGACCCACTGATCCAGTCTAGACACGCTGGGACCCACTGATCCAGACTAGACACGCTGGGACCCACTGATCCAGACTATACACGATCTGACCCACTGATCCAGACTAGACACGCTGGGATTCACTGATCAAGACTAGACACGATCTGACCCACTGATCCAGACTAGACACACTCGGACCCACTGATCCAGACTAGACACGATCTGACCCACTGATCCAGACTAGACACGATCTGACCCACTGATCCAGACTAGACACACTCGGACCCACTGATTCAGACAAGACACGCTGGGACCCACTGATCTAGACACGCTGGGACCCACTGATCCAGACTAGACACGCTGGGACCCACTGATCCAGACAAGACACGCTCGGACTCACTGATCCAGACTAGACACGCTCGGACTTACTGATCCAGACACACTTGGACCCACTGATCCAGACACGACACACTCGGACCCACTGATCCAGCCTAGACACGCTGGGACCCACTGATCCAGACTAGACACGATCGGACCCACTGATCCAGACTAGACACGCTCGGACGCACTGATCCAGACACACTGGGACCCACTGATCCAAACTAGACACACTTGGACCCACTGATCCAGACACGATGGGACCCACTGATCCAGACCAGACACGCTCGGACTCACTGATCCAGACTAGACACGCTCGGACTTACTGATCCAGACACACTTGGACCCACTGCTCCAGACACGCTGGGACCCACTGATCCAGACACTATGGGACCCACTGATCCAGACTAGACACGCTGGGACCCACTGATCCAGACTAGACACGATCTGACCCACTGATCCAGACTAGACACGCTGGGACCCACTGAGCCAAACTAGACACACTGGGACCCACTGATCCAGACTAGACACGCTGGGACTCACTGATCCAGACCAGACACGCTCGGACCCACTGATCCAGACTAGACACGCTGGGACCCACTGATCCAGACTAGACACGATCTGACCCACTGATCCAGACTAGACACGCTGGGACCCACTGATCCAGACTAGACACGATCTGACCCACTGATCCAGACTAGACACGCTCGGACTCACTGATCCAGACACACTGGGACCCACTGATCCAGACTAGACACGATCTGACCCACTGATCCAGACACGATGGGTCTCACTGATCCAGACTAGACACGCTGGGACCCACTGATCCAGACTAGACACGCTGGGACCCACTGATCCAGACTAGACACGCTGGGACCCACTGATCCAGACTAGACACGCTGGGACCCACTCATCCAGACCAGACACGCTCGGACTCACTGATCCAGACTAGACACGCTCGGACTTACTGATCCAGACACACTGGGACCCACTGATCCAGACTAGAGACGATCTGACCCACTGATCCAGACTAGACACGCTCGGACTTACTGATCCAGACACACTGGGACCCACTGATCCAGACTAGACACGATCTGACCCACTGATCCAGACTAGACACGATCTGACCCACTGATCCAGACTAGACACGCTGGGACCCACTGATCCAGACTAGACACACTCGGACCCACTGATCCAGACTAGACACGCTGGGACCCACTGATCCAGACTAGACACACTCGGACCCACTGATCCAGACACGCTGGGATTCACTGATCCAGACTAGACACACTCGGACCCACTGATCCAGACTAGACACGATCTGACCCACTGATCCAGACACGATGGGTCTCACTGATCCAGACTAGACACGCTGGGACCCACTGATCCAGACATGATGGGACTCACTGATCCAGACTAGACATGCTGGGACCCACTGATCCAGATCAGACACGATCTGACCCACTGATCCAGACTAGACACGCTGGGACCCACTGATCCAGACTAGAGACGATCTGACCCACTGATCCAGACTAGACACGCTCGGACTTACTGATCCAGACACACTGGGACCCACTGATCCAGACACTATGGGACCCACTGATCCAGACTAGACACGCTGGGACCCACTGATCCAGACTATACACGATCTGACCCACTGATCCAGACTAGACACGCTCGGACTTACTGATCCAGACACACTGGGACCCACTGATCCAGACACTATGGGACCCACTGATCCAGACTAGACACGCTGGGACCCACTGATCCAGACTAGACACGCTGGGACCCACTGATCCAGACTAGACACGATCTGACCCACTGATCCAGACTAGACACGATCTGACCCACTGATCCAGACTAGACACGCTCGGACTCACTGATCCAGACACACTGGGACCCACTGATCCGAACTAGACACACTTGGACCCACTGATCCAGACACACTGAGACCCACTGAACCAGACACGCTGGGACCCACTGATCCAGACACTATGGGACCCACTGATCCAGACTAGACACGCTGGGACCCACTGATCCAGACTAGACACACTGGGACCCACTGATCCAGACACTATGGGACCCACTGATCCAGACTAGACACGCTGGGACCCACTGATCCAGACTAGACACGATCTGACCCACTGATCCAGACTAGACACACTCTGACCCACTGATCCAGACTAGACACACTGGGACCCACTGATCCAGACTAGACACGATCTTACCCACTGATCCAGACTAGACACGATCTGACCCACTGAGCCAGACTAGACACGCTGGGACCCACTGATCTAGACACGCTGGGACCCACTGATCCAGACTAGACACGCTCGGACCCACTGATCCAGACTATACACGATCTGACCCACTGATCCAGACTAGACACGCTGGGATTCACTGATCAAGACTAGACACGCTGGGATTCACTGATCCAGACTAGACACGATCTGACCCACTGATCCAGACTAGACACACTCGGACCCACTGATCCAGACACGCTGGGACCCACTGATCCAGACTAGACACGCTGGGACCCACTGATCCAGACTAGACACGATCTGACCCACTGATCCAGTCTAGACACGCTGGGACCCACTGATCCAGACTAGACACGCTGGGACCCACTGATCCAGACTATACACGATCTGACCCACTGATCCAGACTAGACACGCTGGGATTCACTGATCAAGACTAGACACGCTGGGATTCACTGATCCAGACTAGACACGATTTGACCCACTGATCCAGACTAGACACACTCGGACCCACTGATCCAGACTAGACACGCTGGGACCCACTGATCCAGACACGCTCAGACCCACTGATCCAGTCTAGACACGCTGGGACCCACTGATCCAGACTAGACACACTCGGACCCACTGATCCAGACACGCTGGGACCCACTGATCCAGACTAGACACGCTGGGACCCACTGATCCAGACTAGACACGCTGGGACCCACTGATCCAGACTAGACACACTCGGACCCACTGATCCAGACACGCTGGGACCCACTGATCCAGACTAGACACACTCGGACCCACTGATCCAGACTAGACACGCTGGGACCCACTGATCCAGACTAGACACGCTGGGACCCACTGATCCAGACTAGACACACTCGGACCCACTGATCCAGACACGCTGGGACCCACTGATCCAGACTAGACACGCTCGGACCCACTGACCAGACACGCTGGGACTCACTGATCCAGACACGCTGGGACTCACTGATCCAGACACGCTGGGACGCACTGATCCAGACACGCTGGGACCCACTGATCCAGACTAGACACACTCGGACCCACTGATCCAGACACGCTGGGACTCACTGATCCAGACTAGACACACTCGGACCCACTGATCCAGACACGCTGGGACTCACTGATCCAGACACGCTGGGACTCACTGATCCAGACTAGACACACTCGGACCCACTGATCCAGACACGCTGGGACCCACTGATCCAGACACGCTGGGACTCACTGATCCAGACACGCTGGGACTCACTGATCCAGACTAGACACGCTCAGACCCACTGATCCAGACTAGACACACTCGGACCCACTAATCCAGACACGCTGGGACCCACTGATCCAGACTAGACACACTCGGACCCACTGATTCAGACTAGACACGCTGGGACCCACTGATCCAGACTAGACACGCTGGGACCCACTGATCCAGACTAGACACGATCTGACCCACTGATCCAGTCTAGACACGCTCGGACCCACTGAGCCAGACTAGACACGCTCGGACCCACTGATCCAGACTAGACACACTCGGACCCTCTGATCCAGACACGCTGGGACTCACTGATCCAGACTAGACACACTCGGACCCACTGAGCCAGACTAGACACACTCGGACCCACTGATCCAGACTAGACACGCTCGGACCCACTGATCCAGACTAGACACACTCGGACCCACTGATCCAGACACGCTGGGACCCACTGATCCAGACTAGACACACTCGGACCCACTGATCCAGACACGCTGGGACCCACTGATCCAGACTAGACACACTCGGACCCACTGATCCAGACTAGACACACTCGGACCCACTGATCCAGACTAGACACGATCTTACCCACTGATCCAGGACTAGACACGATCTGACCCACTGATCCAGACTAGACACACTCGGACCCACTGATCCAGACTAGACACGCTGGGATTCACTGATCCAGACACACTGGGACCCACTGATCCAGACACGGTTGGACCCACTGATCCAGACTAGACACGCTCGCACCCACTGATCCAGACTAGACACACTCGGACCCACTGATCCAGACACGCTGGGACCCACTGATCCAGACTAGACACACTCGGACCCACTGATCCAGACACGCTGGGACCCACTGATCCAGACTAGACACGCTCGGACCCACTGATCCAGACTAGACACGCTCGGACCCACTGATCCAGACTAGACACGCTCGGACCCACTGATCCAGACTAGACACACTCGGACCCACTGATCCAGACACGCTGGGACCCACTGATCCAGACTAGACACACTCGGACCCACTGATCCAGACTAGACACACTCGGACCCACTGATCCAGACTAGACACGCTCGGACCCACTGATCCAGACTAGACACACTGGGACCCACTGATCCAGACTAGACACGATCTGACCCACTGATCCAGACTAGACACACTCGGACCCACTGATCCAGACACGCTGGGACCCACTGATCCAGACTAGACACACTCGGACCCACTGATCCAGACACGCTGGGACTCACTGATCCAGACACGCTGGGACTCACTGATCCAGACACACTGGGACCCACTGATCCAGACACGGTTGGACCCACTGATCCAGACTAGACATGCTCGGACCCACTGATCCAGACTAGACACGCTTGGACCCACTGATCCAGACTAGACACGCTGGGATTCACTGATCCAGACTAGACACGATCTGACCCACTGATCCAGACTAGACACACTCGGACCCACTGATCCAGACACGCTGGGACCCACTGATCCAGACTAGACACACTCGGACCCACTGATCCAGACACGCTGGGACCCACTGATCCAGACTAGACACGCTCCGACCCACCGATCCAGACTAGACACGCTGGGATTCACTGATCAAGACTAGACACGCTGGGATTCACTGACCCAGACTAGACACGCTCGGACCCACTGATCCAGACACGCTGGGACCCACTGATCCAGACTAGACACGCTGGGATTCACTGATCCAGACACACTCGGACCCACTGATCCAGACTAGACACGCTCGGACCCACTGATCCAGACTAGACACACTCGGACCCACTGATCCAGACTAGACACACTCGGACCCACTGATCCAGACACGCTGGGACCCACTGATCCAGACTAGACACGCTGGGATTCACTGATCCAGACACACTGGGACCCACTGATCCAGACACGCTTGGACCCACTGATCCAGACACTATGGGACCCACTGATCCAGACTAGACACGCTGGGACCCACTGATCCAGACCAGACACGCTCGGACTCACTGATCCAGACTAGACACACTCGGACCCACTGATCCAGACTAGACACGCTCGGACCCACTGATCCAGACTAGACACACTCGGACCCACTGATCCAGACACGCTGGGACCCACTGATCCAGACTAGACACACTCGGACCCACTGATCCAGACACGCTGGGACTCACTGATCCAGACACGCTGGGACCCACTGATCCAGACTAGGCACGCTCGGACTCACTGATCCAGACACGCTGGGACCCACTGATCCAGACCAGACACACTCGGACCCACTGATCCAGACACGCTGGGACCCACTGATCCAGACTAGACACACTCGGACCCACTGATCCAGACTAGACACGCTGGGACCCACTGATCCAGACTAGACACGCTGGAACCCACTGATCCAGACTAGACACGAGCTTACCCACTGATCCAGACTAGACACGATCTGACCCACTGATCCAGACTAGACACGCTCGGACTCACTGATCCAGACTAGACACGCTCGGACTTACTGACCAGACACACTCGGACCCACTGATCCAGACACGCTGGGACCCACTGATCCAGACTAGACACACTCCGACCCACTGATCCAGACACGCTCGGACCCACTGATCCAGACACGCTGGGACCCACTGATCCAGACTAGACACACTCGGACCCACTGATCCAGACTAGACACGCTCGGACCCACTGATCCAGACGAGACACGCTGGGATTCACTGATCCAGACACACTGGGACCCACTGATCCAGACACGGTTGGACCCACTGATCCAGACTAGACATGCTCGGACCCACTGATCCAGACTAGACACGCTCGGACCCACTGGTCCAGACTAGACACACTCGGACCCACTGATCCAGACACGCTGGGACCCACTGATCCAGACTAGACACACTCGGACCCACTGATCCAGACTAGACACACTCGGACCCACTGATCCAGACACGCTGGGACCCACTGATCCAGACTAGACACACTCGGACCCACTGATCCAGACACGCTGGGACTCACTGATCCAGACTAGACACACTCGGACCCTCTGATCCAGACACGCTGGGACTCACTGATCCAGACACGCTGGGACTCACTGATCCAGACACGCTGGGACTCACTGATCCAGACTAGACACACTCGGACCCACTGATCCAGACACGCTGGGACTCACTGATCCAGACACGCTGGGACTCACTGATCCAGACACGCTGGGACCCACTGATCCAGACACTATGGGACCCACTGATCCAGACTAGACACGCTGGGACCCACTGATCCAGACTAGACACGCTGGGACCCACTGATCTAGACACGCTGGGACCCACTGATCCAGACTAGACACGCTGGGACCCACTGATCCAGACTAGACACGCCGGGACCCACTGATCCAGACTATACACGATCTGACCCACTGATCCAGACTAGACACGCTGGGATTCACTGATCAAGACTAGACACGCTGGGATTCACAGATCCAGACTAGACACGCTGGGATTCACTGATCCAGACACACTGGGACCCACTGATCCAGACACGGTTGGACCCACTGATCCAGACTAGACAGGCTCGGACTTACTGATCCAGACACACTTGGACCCACTGATCCAGACACGCTGGGACCCACTGATCCACACTAGACACGCTGGGACCCACGGATCCAGACTAGACACGCTGGGATTCACTGATCAAGACTAGACACGCTGGGATTCACTGATCCAGACTAGACACGATCTGACCCCCTGATCCAGACTAGACACGCTCGGACCCACTGATCCAGACACGCTGGGACCCACTGATCCAGACTAGACACGCTGGGACCCACTGATCCAGACTAGACACGCTGGGATTCACTGATCAAGACTAGACACGCTGGGATTCACTGATCCAGACTAGACACGATCTGACCCACTGATCCAGACTAGACACACTCGGACCCACTGATCCAGACACGCTGGGACCCACTGATCCACACTAGACACACTCGGACCCACTGATCCAGACACGCTGGGACTCACTGATCCAGACACGCTGGGACCCACTGATCCAGACTAGACACACTGGGACCCACTGATCCAGACTAGACACGATCTGACCCACTGATCCAGACTAGACACACTCGGACCCACTGATCCAAACTAGACACGCTGGGATTCACTGATCCAGACTAGACACGCTGGGATTCACTGATCCAGACTAGACACGATCTGACCCACTGATCCAGACTAGACACGCTGGGACCCACTGATCCAGACTAGACACACTCGGACCCACTGATCCAGACTAGACACGCTGGGACCCACTGATCCAGACTAGACACGCTGGGACCCACTGATCCAGACTATACACTATGGGACCCACTGATCCAGACTAGACACGCTGGGACCCACTGATCCAGACCAGACACGCTCGGACTCACTGATCCAGACTAGACACACTCGGACCCACTGATCCAAACTAGACACGCTGGGATTCACTGATCCAGACTAGACACGCTGGGATTCACTGATCCAGACTAGACACGATCTGACCCACTGATCCAGACTAGACACGATCTGACCCACTGATCCAGACTAGACACGCTCGGACTCACTGATCCAGACACACTGGGACCCACTGATCCAAACTAGACACACTTGGACCCACTGATCCAGACACACTGAGACCCACTGATCCAGACACGCTCGGACACACTGATCCAGACTAGACACACTGGGACCCACTGATCCAGACGATCGGACCCACTGCTCCAGACTAGACACGCTCGGACTCACTGATCCAGACTAGACAGGCTCGGACTTACTGATCCAGACACACTTGGACCCACTGATCCAGACACTATGGGACCCACTGATCCAGACTAGACACGCTCGGACCCACTGATCCAGACTAGACACGCTTGGACCCACTGATCCAGACTAGACACGCTCGGACTCACTGATCCAGACACACTGGGACCCACTGATCCAAACTAGACACACCGGGACCCACTGATCCAGACTAGACACGCTGGGACTCACTGATCCAGACTAGACACACTCTGACCCACTGATCCAGACTAGACACGCTGGGACCCACTGATCCAGACACGCTCAGACCCACTGATCCAGACTAGACACGCTCGGACTCACTGATCCAGACACGCCGGGACCCACTGATCCAGACACTATGGGACCCACTGATCCAGACTAGACACGCTGGGACCCACTGATCCAGACCAGACACGCTCGGACTCACTGATCCAGACTAGACACGCTCGGACTTACTGATCCAGACACGCTGGGACCCACTGATCCAGACTAGAGACGCTGGGACCCACTGATCCAGACACGATGGGACCCACTGATCCAGACTAGACACGCTGGGACCCACTGATCCAGACTAGACACACTGGGACCCACTGATCCAGACTAGAGACGATCTGACCCACTGATCCAGACTAGACACGCTCGGACTTACTGATCCAGACACACTTGGACCCACTGATCCAGACACTATGGGACCCACTGATCCAGACTAGACACGCTCGGACTCACTGATCCAGACTAGACAGGCTCGGACTTACTGATCCAGACACACTTGGACCCACTGATCCAGACACAATGGGACCCACTGATCCAGACTAGACACGCTGGGACTCACTGATCCAGACTAGACACACTCTGACCCACTGATCCAGACTAGACAAACTTGGACCCACTGATCCAGACTAGACACGCTGGGACCCACTGATCCAGACCAGACACGCTCGGACCCACTGATCCAGACTAGACACGCTCGGACTTACTGATCCAGACACACTTGGACCCACTGATCCAGACACTATGGGACCCACTGATCCAGACTAGACACACTCGGACCCACTGATCCAGACTAGACACGCTGGGATTCACTGATCCAGACACACTGGGACCCACTGATCCAGACACGGTTGGACCCACTGATCCAGACTAAACATGCTCGGACCCACTGATCCAGACTAGACACGCTTGGACCCACTGATCCAGACTAGACACGCTCGGACTCACTGATCCAGACACTTGGACCCACTGATCCAGACTAGACACGCTGGGACCCACTGATCCAGACTAGACACGCTCGGACTCACTGATCCAGACTAGACACACTCGGACTTACTGATCCAGACACACTGGGCCCCACCGATCCAGACTAGACACGCTGGGACCCACTGATCCAGACTAGACACGATCTAACCCACTGATCCAGACTAGACACACTGGGACCCACTGATCCAGACACGATGGGACCCACTGATCCAGACTAGACACGCTGGGACCCACTGGTCTAGACACGCTGGGACCCACTGATCCAGACTAGACACGATGGGACCCACTGATCCAGACTAGACACGCTGGGACCCACTGATCCAGACTAGACACGCTGGGACCCACTGATCCAGACTAGACACGATCTGACCCACTGATCCAGACTAGACACACTCTGACCCACTGATCCAGACTAGACACACTTGGACCCACTGATCCAGACTAGACACGCTGGGACCCACTGATCCAGACTAGACACGCTGGGACCCACTGATCCAGACTAGACACGATCTGACCCACTGATCCAGACTAGACACGATCTGACCCACTGATCCAGACTAGACACGCTCGGATTCACTGATCCAGACTAGACACGCTGGGACCCACTGATCCAGACTAGACACGATCTGACCCACTGATCCAGTCTAGACACGCTGGGACCCACTGATCCAGACTAGACACGCTGGGACCCACTGATCTAGACACGCTGGGACCCACTGATCCAGACTAGACACGCTGGGACCCACTGATCCAGACTATACACGCTCTGACCCACTGATCCAGACTAGACACGCTGGGATTCACTGATCCAGACTAGACACGCTGGGATTCACTGATCCAGACTAGACACGATCTGACCCACTGATCCAGACTAGACACACTCGGACCCACTGATCCAGACTAGACACGCTGGGACCCACTGATCCAGACACACTGAGACCCACTGATCCAGACACGGTTGGACCCACTGATCCAGACTAAACATGCTCGGACCCACTGATCCAGACTAGACACGCTTGGACCCACTGATCCAGACTAGACACGCTCGGACTCACTGATCCAGACACTATGGGACCCACTGATCCAGACTAGACACGATGGGACCCACTGAGCCAGACTAGACACGCTGGGACCCACTGATCCAGACCAGACACACTGGGACCCACTGATCCAGACTAGACACACTGGGACCCACTGATCCAGACTAGACACGCTGGGACTCACTGATCCAGACTAGACACACTCTGACCCACTGATCCTGACTAGACACGCTGGGACCCACTGATCCAGACTAGAGACGCTGGGACCCACTGATCCAGACACGATGGGACCCACTGATCCAGACTAGACACGCTGGGACCCACTGATCCAGACCAGACACGCTCGGACTCACTGATCCAGACTAGACACGCTCGGACCCACTGATCCAGACACGATTGGACCCACTGATCCAAACTAGACACACTTGGACCCACTGATCCAGACTAGAGACGATCTGACCCACTGATCCAGACTAGACACACTCTGACCCACTGATCCAGACTAGACACGCTGAGACCCACTGATCCAGACTAGACACGCTCGGACCCACTGATCCAGACTAGACACGCTGGGACCCACTGATCCAGACTAGACACACTCGGACCCACTGATCCAGACACGCTGGGACTCACTGATCCAGACTAGACACACTCTGACCCACTGATCCAGACTAGACACGCTGGGACCCACTGATCCAGACTAGACACGCTGGGACCCACTGATCCAGACTAGACACGATCTGACCCACTGATCCAGACTAGACACACTCTGACCCACTGATCCAGACTAGACACGCTGGGACCCACTGATCCAGACTAGACACACTGGGACCCACTGATCCAGACTAGACACGATCTTACCCACTGATCCAGACTAGACACGATCTGACCCACTGATCCAGACTAGACACGCTCTGACTCACTGATCCAGACTAGACACGCTGGGACCCACTGAGTCTAGACACGCTGGGACCCACTGATCCAGACTAGAGACGCTGGGACCCACTGATCTAGACACGCTGGGACCCACTGATCCAGACTAGACACGATCTGACCCTCTGATCCAGACTAGACACGCTGGGACCCACTGATCCAGACTAGACACACTGGGACCCACTGATCCAGACTAGACACGCTCGGACCCACTGATCCAGACTAGACACGCTGGGACTCACTGATCCAGACTAGACACACTCTGACCCACTGATCCAGACTAGACACGCTCGGACTCACTGATCCAGACTAGACACACTCAGACCCACTGATCCAGACTAGACACGCTGGAACACACTGATCCAGACTAGACACGCTCGGACCCACTGATCTAGACACGCTGGGACCCACTGATCCAGACTAGACACGCTGGGACCCACTGATCCAGACTAGACACACTCGGACCCACTGATCCAGACTAGACACGATCTGACCCACTGATCCAGACTAGACACACTCTGACCCACTGATCCAGACTAGACACGCTGGGACCCACTGATCCAGACTAGACACGCTGGGACCCACTGATCCAGACCAGACACGCTCGGACTCACTGATCCAGACTAGACACGCTCGGACTTACTGATCCAGACACACTGGGACCCACTGATCAAGACTAGACACGATCTGACCCACTGATCCAGACTAGACACAATCTGACCCACTGATCCAGACTAGACACGCTCGGACTCACTGATCCAGACACACTGGGACCCACTGATCCAAACTAGACACACTTAGACCCACTGATCCAGACCAGACACACTGAGACCCACTGATCCAGACACGCTGGGACCCACTGATCCAGACTAGACACGCTGGGACCCACTGATCCAGACTAGACACGATCTGACCCACTGATCCAGACTAGACACGCTGGGACCCACTGATCCAGACTAGACACGCTGGGACCCACTGATCCAGACTAGACACGCTGTGACCCACTAGTCTAGACACGCTGGGACCCACTGATCCAGACTAGAGACGCTGGGACCCACTGATCTAGACACGCTGGGACCCACTGATCCAGACTAGACACGATGGGACCCACTGATCCAGACTAGACACGCTCGGACTCACTGATCCAGACTAGACAGGCTCGGACTTACTGATCCAGACACACTTGGACCCACTGATCCAGACACGATGGGACCCACTGATCCAGACACGATGCGACCCACTGATCCAGACTAGACACAATCGGACCCACTGATCCAGACTAGACACGCTGGGACCCACTGATCCAGACTAGACACGCTGGGACCCACTGATCTAGACACGCTGGGACCCACTGATCCAGACTAGACACGCTGGGACCCACTGATCAAGACCAGACACGCTCTGACTCACTGATCCAGACTAGACACGATCTGACCCTCTGATCCAGACTAGACACGCTGGGACCCACTCAACCAGACTAGACACGCTGGGACCCACTGACCCGACTAGACACGCTGGGACCCACTGATCCAGACACGCTGGGACCCACTGATCCAGACTAGACACACTCGGACCCACTGATCCAGACACGCTGGGACCCACTGATCCAGACTAGACACACTCGGACCCACTGATCCAGACACGCTGGGACCCACTGATCCAGACTAGACACACTCGGACCCACTGATCCAGACACGCTGGGACTCACTGATCCAGACACGCTGGGACCCACTGATCCAGACTAGACACACTCGGACCCACTAATCCAGACACGCTGGGACCCACTGATCCAGACTAGACACGCTGGGACCCACTGATCCAGACTAGACACGCTGGGATTCACTGATCAAGACTAGACACGCTGGGATTCACTGATCCAGACTAGACACGCGGACCCACTGATCCAGACTAGACACACTCGGACCCACTGATCCAGACTAGACACGCTCGGACCCACTGATCCAGACTAGACACACTCGGACCCACTGATCCAGACACGCTGGGACCCACTGATCCAGACTAGACACACTCGGACCCACTGATCCAGACACGCTGGGACCCACTGATCCAGACTAGACACACTCGGACCCACTGATCCAGACTAGACACACTCGGACCCACTGATCCAGACTATACACGATCTGACCCACTGATCCAGACTAGACACGCTGGGATTCACTGATCCAGACTAGACACGATTTGACCCACTGATCCAGACTAGACACACTCGGACCCACTGATCCAGACTAGACACGCTGGGCCCCACCGATCCAGACTAGACACGCTGGGACCCACTGAACAAGACTAGACACGCTGGGACCCACTGACCCAGACTAGACACGATCTGACCCACTGATCCAGTCTAGACACGCTGGGACCCACTGATCCAGACTAGACACGCTGGCACCCACTGATCCAGACTAGACACGCTGGGATTCACTGATCCAGACACGCTGGGACCCACTGATCCAGACACGCTGGGACCCACTGATCCAGACTAGACACGCTGGGATTCACTGATCCAGACACACTGGGACCCACTGATCCAGACACGGTTGGACCCACTGATCCAGACTAGACATGCTCGGACCCACTGATCCAGACTAGACACGCTTGGACCCACTGATCCAGACTAGACACGCTCGGACTCACTGATCCAGACACGCTGGGACCCACTGATCCAGACTAGACACGCTTGGACCCACTGATCCAGACTAGACACGCTCAGACCCACTGATCCAGACTAGACACGCTCAGACCCACTGATCCAGACTAGACACGCTGGGATTCACTGATCCAGACACACTGGGACCCACTGATCCAGACACGGTTGGACCCACTGATCCAGACTAGACACACTCGGACCCACTGATCCAGACACGCTGGGACCCACTGATCCAGACTAGACACACTCGGACCCACTGATCCAGACACGCTGGGACTCACTGATCCAGACTAGACACACTCGGACCCACTGATCCAGACACGCTGGGACTCACTGATCCAGACACGCTGGGACTCACTGATCCAGACTAGACACACTCGGACCCACTGATCCAGACACGCTGGGACTCACTGATCCAGACACGCTGGGACTCACTGATCCAGACACGCTGGGACTCACTGATCCAGACACGCTGGGACTCACTGATCCAGACTAGACATAATTCAAAGACATTTTAAGACTGACTGAATCTGATCACATTCCATTTGGATTGAAATGTTTGTTGTATTTCTTTTTGAATGGGGTGTTGGTGGTAACTGGACTGGTTGTTTCTGTAAAAGTCATGTATAAATAAACTGAAGTGAATTGAACTTTAAATTTTAACATTGAGGAGAAACTTATTGTTAAGCATGCAATAAAGATAAAGATCATATCTATTGCACATTGTAAAGCTGGTAGGAATCTTTTCAGTCAGAGCGATGAGTTGTTGATGAAGAGACATTGAAAGACAGAAGGAGGATGAGCAGAGGACTGGAGACGTTACAGCTGAACGACAGACAGTCCCAAAGGGAAGATGGCGCGGGAAGGAGGTGCTGATGGAGATAGGGGGTCATACGATACCTAAGTTGACAGTGAGTTTGACACGACTCCCGTCCAACTCGAGCCGCAGTGTGTCAGCCGATTCCTGGGAGGTGGTGGCCATGAGGAGACCATAAGCCCGCTGAGAGCGAAAACGCAGTGAAACATCCTCTGCCTCCGTATGCATGATGTTGGGCATCACCACCTTCATGTACATGCTGCCATCATAGGAGAGGATGGATGCCTCTGTGGAAGAGAGTCAGCATGGACATCAGCTGCCTGCGAGTATCACGGAACGCTGGATTTTTAGGTTTTCAACACAAGAAGGAAATTGCTCAGTTCTAACTTTATAAGCACATTGTTCATAAATCAGCAGTAAAAGTTGTTGATCTCTGTTTCTGGATGGACAAACTGCAAAATATGTCATGAAATATTTTTCCCGTGTCTCGGTCCGATCCTCAGAGTCGGCAGCTACTTTTAAGAGCAGACTTAAGACTCACCTCTTTAAAGAACACTTTCAGTCTTAATGTGGAATTGATTTATGATTTATTATGGAGTTTATCTCTACAAAAAAAAAAAAAAAAATTGATACACTTGATGTATCAGCGTAGGAATTAAACTGGACTCCAAACAGTCCGCCTCCTTATATTGTCTCCTTCTCTTTGATTTCTTGCTTGTATGTTCTCTCAATGTAAGTCGCTTTGGATAAAAGCGTCTGCTAAATGACAGTAGTAGTAGTAGTAGTAGTATTAATGAATGTAGATTAGAATCAAATCTATTTGTTGACCTACAGAAACAAGCTGTTTACTGTGATTTAACATGCAGAGTTCTCTTTCCTTTGACTAATAGGATCCAGCTGGAGAAACAGATTCAGACTGAAAACAGATCAGCTGTCTGGTGGGGGGGATTTAAAGTGTGTAAGAACAACACATGTTATAATCATGAGCATGTAGAAGGAATGAGCGTCTATGCACCTTTCTGTTTTCCTTCATATTATTTCCAAAACTTTTCGTCCTGCTTAGAAGGAAGTCATTATATTTCTGAACTGATTGGATTCATGTTATTTACATCTGCTTGGCTGAAGGATTTAATCTGATGAGTTTTATTAGAACCTTAGCAGAATGATCTAACTGGACATCAAAACAAGTAAATAAATAGCTTTTGGAGTTTAAGCAATGTTTCTCACATTTTTTATAAGATATTACATGGATAAAAAAATGTGAGTTTAACACTACAGCTTATTGCACCTGCACAGTCTTTCTTCCACTTGATGTTGCTTCTATTTAAAGCTGAACAGCCACGCTGCTGTTGTATTCTGTTGGAATCAGTCAGCTTTCATTATTTATTCTGTCACAATCATTTAATATGATAAATGATCTAATAATATGCAGGGGCACTATGTGTCCTCTAAATGTCCTTTTGGTTCATTTCTACTGCATGATGAGGCTGGTGTAGTTGCACCAAATCACCACAGGGGTGAGACACAGTCCACTTGTACGCTCTGAAGTTCTGCAAACAGGCAGAAGACCATGGATGCAAACATAACACATACAAGTCAAGAGGAACACCATGTGTATTAATGATCTGCTGGAGTAATAATGTTTCAATCACAATTATCTGAAAGGTCCAAGTCTTGGTTTCTGTTGACTTCTACATTCTAATTCAGCTGGAAGTCATCAGGCACAGTTTAGGAACACCATCAGCTTCACATGGTCCTGATTTATTCACACAAAATGATGTTCATGACATTTTATGATGAAATCTCAAAGCTTCAAATATTGAGAGGCGCACCCCAATCTCGTATTTATGCAAATACTTTAAAAGTACCCATTGTCTTATATTTTCAAAACAAAAAAATTACTGCAAGTTTCAATTTTGTATTTTTTCAGATTCATTTTGGGTGAGCTGGAAATGAGAAATACAACATATTTGATTAGTGTTTATGTTCACACACTAATAAACCAATGAGAACAACAAGAAAGAAGTTTTTATATGTGCATAAAATGTGGTCAGAGGGGAAATGGCTTACACCAACGTGTAATTGACAAGGTGTCACATAAAGGAGGAGCTGTAATAAATACAGTTGAAGTTGTCATTAAAGGCCTGATGTGGCCAGTCAGATCAGGTCTGACATGTCGTGTTTCTGGGAAGCAGAAGCGTGTCTGAAGATTTTAGCATCATGTGCCCAAACGATTGCTACACTTCAAACTGTGTGACTGCACAACGTCAGGACATAGCCAAAGAAAACTGTCATGCACTTTGTCTTAAAATAATCTAATTTTTCATTCAAACCATTCAGACACTGGCCAAAACAGTAACAAAACCTCTGGTATTTTATCTTTTTACCCTAGATGTGACATGAAAATGTGATAGAATATTAAAAGTAATAAGGAATTATTAAATGCTTTTACAAAAACTAAAGATATTTGGGCATGTTGTTCTGCCTATGTGGATGTTTCTAATGTATAAACAGAGATGACTGGACAAGCTTTGATAAAGGTCCAATATGTCAGAATGTTCCAGGTAAAAGATCACATGATATACAGTATGAACGTCCCACTGATGTTGAAAGTAAAGTTAAATTGTAACAGATCTGGATCTCAGTCAGCGGGCTGGTCTCTATTTTCTGTCTCTTTAATAACAACAATAATAATAATAATAATAATACATTTTATTTATTAAGCACCTGTAGGAGTCACATGGAACAGTCTGAGGATTTCAACTAACAGTGATATGAAACCTGATTCTAAAGAAACCATTTTCATCTTCCCTCTTTACCAGAGACCTACTCAAGATAAACAGTCCAGGAGCTTATCTGAAAACTGACCAATCACAAGTGTTCGTGGCCTCGTCGCCATGGAGATGACTCAAAGATTCTTACCCAAAAAGATTTATAAACGACATTTTTACAACTGTTGCTGCATTCCTGAGATCACTTGCAACAAAATGCTTTTTGTGTTTAAAATGTTCATCTTTTAAATCTTATTAATCTTCTCTTTTTTCCTCGAAATCAAGAAGGAATTTATTCTTAGTAACCCTGGACATATAGTAGTTTATATTTATATATATTTTGACCAGTTTATACCTACTATCAATGTTTAATCCACTGTTTTACTACTGTGTTTTAATTAATAAGTCTTTCTTTCAGCACACATGAGTTTCCTGACATGAATTCATCCACGATGGACTCTGAAATATGGATTCACATATTTTCATTCTGGAAATATATTTTTACATTGAAAATGTTTAAATTGTCTTTTTCTCCTTTCCTCATCTCTTAGTAAAGTGACTAATGAATATAAAATGTTCATTTCCGCTCAGAAGTTTAACTTTAGTCTAACTTACTATAGAATGCTTTATTTTAGGATTTACTGAGAATTCAGATATTCTACCGTATTAAATTCATGATAATGATTTATTTAATACTTCAGAAGTCGACTTTTGTTAATTTTGTCACATATGTGTTTGATAAACTTTTAGATCATTTGTGTTCTTTGTTTCTGAATGAGAGAAAGAGATTTGACCTTTTTATTTAATTCAGAATTAAGACACTTAATGTTACACTAGATAAGTTTTATAGAAGCTTGTACACCTTTCGATCAGCTGTGAGTTCAATAACTTAACAAATGAATGTTTTCTCTTGGGTCTCTGTTTGGCTTTGAGAAGACGTTCCTGAGAGATGCAGGATGCTGGCAAAGCTGCCTAGTAGATAGAAGAGAGACTAAAACGTGTGTCAGCTGTAAACGGATTAGAAATTAATTTATATCTCTCTCAAGACTCTGTTTGTAGTCAGCTTAGCAGTAAAGTAAGACGGTGGAAAGAAGATGTAGAGGCAGAAGGTTGAACAATTTTTGCTCAGTTGAAACTTGTTGTAATCCACCAGTTGCATTCTTAAAGCATTAATAAGAGGGTTTTAAAAAGAGCAGAGCAGAAAGATGAAAACATCTTCATAGGGTGCATGTTGTCATCTGTGTCAGTTTCAAGTCCTTTCTTGATTGGTCATAATATTCGATTTTCCAAGAATGATTAATCGCAAATGTTAAGTTTGTGCAGATACTCAGTTAACCAGGACGTGTCAATCAAAAAAGCCCCCCCCCTCAAATTGCTTGTATTCAGGATCTCTCAGTCAGGAGCCAGGTGTCATGACCAGTAAAGAGTGGGAACATAGACAAACCATGCAAGCCTTTCGTATCTGCTGCATCTTCACCACAACAGATCAAAACAACTTGTGTTTCACGGGAGATGAAGCCCCAGTGTGTTGATCCATCTCCTGTTCCATCCTACCATCACTCGTTAACCAGACACCAACATACTGAAATCCTCTACTTGGGGCAAAAACAAACTCCCATTCTGAAGGCAGAATTTCACCTTTTAATACTACTAATAATATACTTTATTAATCCCTCTTGGGGAAATTCAGGTTTTGCATTTGACCCATCCTCACTGTTAGGGGAGGAGTAGAGGGCAGCCATGTTGTACAGAGCCGGGGGGAAGTTGCAGTGTCTTGCCCAATCTTGCTCGATATGTAGCCTGCGGCGCCAAGGATTGAACCCCAGTCCTCTGAACGAGGGGCTCCCTCCCTCCCCACTAGGCTATGGCCGCCCGCAGTTTTTGTAGAAAATATTCAGGCTTGGTGCCTAAATCCAGGTAAATTAACTGAAGTTTCTTTTGTTGAGACTACACCTGGTGACATGTCTGAGGAATACTCCAGATGATAGTAAACACAAGTAAAGGTAAAGAAATATCCTTATATTTATCTGAACAAAAGAAACATAAGACAACCATCAGAAACAAAGCCATAATGAACTTACTGATGAGATTACAAAGACATTTTGGAGAAAAATGTCAAGGCATTGGAAAGAATGAAAGCTCATTTCCAGAATCACCTAAAATTCAAACTTTGATGCAGAGAGGAAAACATCATACAAACCAGCCTCAGTGCAGACTCCCATTCAAACCTATAATCCAAAAAAAGTTGGGTGACAAAGCAAGGAAGATGTTACGAAAAGAACAAAAAAGATGCACAGTGAACAAACTGAACGAAATCAACAATAAAATCGGCAAAGAAATGGACAGCGTCAAAGATGCTACCGGACCAAAGATGAGATGGAAATGATAATAAAGACACACCTGAGAGATACACTTGAAGAAGGATTTTTAAAAACTAAAAAACAGCAAATAAAAAAGCTTAAAAAACTCAGAAAAAGAAAAACAACAAACATAAACACAACAAATCAAATATGAAGTGGGTGTTTATTCTATCACAGTGCACTTAAACCATGGCAGAAACAAACATATTAAGCCAAGGTTTAAACTTTACCATCACAACAGAAAAATTCAATAAGATTGATTCATTTTAGTAACAGAACTACCACAGAGTCCAGGATGAAGGAAACAAACACTGCCCTACGAAACAAAATCAAAGAAATGTTAAAATCCACCTGGCCACCACCAAAAACATCTTGAAAGTAGAACAAAAGCCAAAAGCTCTCTGACTAAGGACAAATGTATCACTATCCTACCAGCAGATAAAGAAAAAACATAGTAATAATAGACGTAAGTACGAACAGATGATGGAAACAATGCTAAAAAACAAAACAACATGTAAAACTCTAAAAATCTGACAGAAGAAAAAAACTAACTCTGAAAACATTAAAACCTCAATTAGAAAGTACAAAAATAACCCTGGACATGTCCAATCATTTAGTCCCTACAGCTAGTATCACCCCATCACACTCTGTTACGGCCCAAAGTCAACAGCATCAGATCGGAGATATCAAATAGTCCGCTCTGCCGTGTCTTGTGAAAAACGTATGATTTTAATGATAAAAAACAACATTAACATATTAATAACTGATTTAATATAAATTTCTTTAGTAAGTGACCGAGGTATAAGCAGGATAATGGCCGACAGTTGTCCAGCAATAGACATTAAGAACGCAAGTGCTGGCTAAACTGCCTACATGTTGCTTTGTTTCTCTCCAACCAGCGTTTTCTGGCACTCTGCCAAACACAAAAGCATTGGGAACATGTTTCTACATAATGATAAAATGAAATCTGTCAATTAAGTCTCAGCATGTGCTAGGCTGCAAACTGCCTTTTAATTTTTGGTAGCGCAGAAGTACCTCCAAATCCAAGATCATGGTCTTGAGCTGGAAAAGGGTAGAGTGCCCCCTCTGGGTCGGGGATGAGGTCCTACCTCAAGTGAAGGAGTTTAAGTATCTTGTTCACAAATTAAGGAAAACTGGAGCGCAAGATCGACAGGCGGATCGTTGCAGCTTCAGCGGTGATGTGGGCGCTGTACCGGTCTGTTCTTGACCTGAGCCAAAAAGCAAAGCTCTCAATTTACCGGTCAATCTATGTTCCTACTCTCATCTTTGGTCACAAGCTTTAGGTAGTGACCGAAAGAGATCACAAATACAAGTGGCTGAAATGATTTTTCTCCACAGTGGTCTGGACTCTCACTTAGAGATAGGGTGAGAAGCTCAGTCATCCGGAACAGACTCGGAGTAGAGCTGCTGCTCTTCCACATTGAGAGGAGTCAGTTGAGGTGGCTCGGGCATCTGATCAGGATGCCTCCAGGACGTCTCCCTGATAAGGTGTTCTGGGCACATCCCACAGGGAGGAGACCCAGTGGAAGGCCCAGGACTATGTCTCTTGGCTGTCCCGTGAACGCCTTGGGGTTCCCCCCGGAGGAGCTGGCTGATGTGGCTGGGGAGTCGGAAGTCTGGGCGTCCCTGCTTAGGATGCTGCCCCCGCGACCCGACCTATAGGATAAGCGGAGGAGGATGGATGGATGGATGGATGGATGGATGGATGGATGGATGGATGGATGGATGGATGGATGGATGGATGGATGGATGGATGGATGGATGGATGGATGGATGGATGGATGGACTGACGGTAACGCAGAAGTACTATAACGCATTACTTTAATGAATAGGTAACGCTGTAAGGTAACTGATTACTTAATTGATGGTAATGTTATAACGTAATTAACTACGTTCCAAAGTGACTATACCCAACACTGCAAACAGAACATCCTTGCGTCAATGCAAAACAACTGACACAAGAACTTTAAACCATGACAGCGGTTGAAGATGAAATGCTCATGTCACATGAGCATGAGCAACATACAGAAGAGAAACAGCTAGGACATTTAACAGAAAGAAACAGGAACATCAAAAGGAATGTGGAAAGGAACCTTGTTTCACTAGGACAAAACAGAAAGTAGAACAAGAACTGATTGATTGGGAACATAATCTTGCGCTGCAAAATGAATTCTTGTGAGTTTTTAAGTTTTTCAAACACACAAAAATCCATCTTGTACTGCTTCAGCAAAATCGTTTATTTCAGTCCAAAAATGTTCGAACCAATCATTGTGCTTTGGGGCGGGTGTTCAGGTATGATTGACAGCAAGTGTCCAGGCAGGCGAAGCAAAACCAACATGGCTGCTGGTGGATGTACACATAAAAGCAGCTATTGAATCGGTTTTAGGACTAGAGACGATTTCTTGGTTGAAAAATGATCAAAGGTAAAAACTTTGATAATTTCTTGATAGTAAAGATGTGCTTTGCTTTTCTTAGTGGAAACGATGTGTGTGATGTTTTACTCACGAATGGATTTGCAGGAGCTTGATTTACTGTGATTGGCTAAAAACAAATCATGATAGGCAGACACTTGCTGGCTCATCCTCCAATCAGCTTAAATATTATATCTGATGTCCCTCCCTTTTATAGATGGTTTCAAATGAAGCGGTTACAGATGTTTGTGTGTCCCCGACTCGACAAGAGGTGGGGCTACACATTGATCTGGCAGAGCCAGGTTACTAAGAACATGGAAGAATCATCAAACAGAAAGCAACAGGTTCAAATGCTGGACAGTAGAATCAATGAAAATCCGAACGAGGGAGTCGATCAGCTCTCACACACCTTGGATTCCTTTCTCCAGAGACCATGTGGGCATGGCCAACATGTTGGCCACGCCCACAGAAAAAAACAGCTGATAAACACATGTCACATTGACACTTCAGAGGACAGTCAAAACATGTCCAGGTAAAGAAAAATCCATATATTTGTCTGAAACTTATTGATGAGAAATGAAGAACTGACGCTCCTGGCTCATTGTTCCACTCATTTCTACTCAGTGTTTTCACTCAGTGTAAACTTTATACATTCTTGGCATTGATCAAAACAAAAGAGAGACTCATTGCAAGTCCACATTTCTAATCTGGATTCAAGTGGTCTATATGGACTAAATTTATTTGAAAAAATAAAATAAAAAAACAATGTGAGCACCAACCCCTAATGATACCAGAGGCTCTGCAGTCCAGCAACTTTTCTTCATACTTGTTATATTTTCAGCTCAGTTTTATTGTCTGTATTTTGGTGGCTGTGACATGAGCAGAGACGGATCTCCCATTACTTGCAACTCTTTATCCCTCTACACCACCTTCATGATTCGCTTCATGTCAGTCACAGTTTCTGAGTTACTGCCCCAGTTACCCAGTCTGTCTGTGGAATCTGGTCAGTTCTAATATGTATATATAAGCAAAATATGTGCACATTTAAACCCACACACTTACCTCTTTCGCAGGTGCGCGACCAGTATCCTGTGCCAGTACAGTCACAGATGAATCGATTCCAACCTTCTTTACAAACACCTCGGTTCTTGCATGGGTAGCTCTCACACTGTTTGCCCTGTTGTTTGTTGCATGAGGGTTTGATACCAGCTCCATTTTGTGCCTCTGCAATTTGACGGATGTCCTTGCTGCGACCATCAATAAAAAGGTCACGGATACAGCCAACGTAGCCATAGCTGAGCATTGCTGTCCAGAGCTCAGTAGGCAGGATGAGGTTGGAACGGTCAGCTGGAAGGCCTCCCAGATACATGTCACCTTCCAAATCCAGGATTTCACTCTCACCACTGGCTGTAAAAGGGGTTCTTCTACTATTTACAGAGATGGTACCTGTAGCAAAAGGGACAGAACAAAATCTACTCAAAAAATAAAGGGAACACAAAAATAAGACATCGTAGATCTGAATGAATAAAATGTTCTTATTAAATGCTTAGTTCTTTACATAGTTGAATGTTCTGACAATAAAAATCACACAAACATTATTAATAGAAATCAGATGAATCGACCCATGGAGGTCTGGATTTGGAGTCACACTCAAACTTAAAGTGGAAAAACCCCAGGTTGATCCAACTTTGATGTAATGTCCTTAAAACAAGTCAAAATGAGGCTCAGTAGTGGGTGTGGCGTCCACGTACCTGTATGACCTCCCTACAACACCTGGGCAGCTCCTGGAGCCTGTGCCTGATATATTATTGGGCAAGAGGCAGGGCTACACCCGACAGGTCGCCAGAGAGACGTACATAAAGACGTAAAACCCTTCACACACTCACACCTAGGGTCAACTTAGAGTTGCCAACTAACCTCATGTATACTTTTGGTCTGTGGGAGGAAGCCGGAGTTCCTGGAGAGATTTAGACTAAATGAATGCTACAACATAATAAAATAATAGCTTTAGGTTGATTTTGCAATACCAGTATGTAAGTCTTTGGGTGTTGCATGGGTTTCGTTAGCCACATGCATAAGACTTTCACCTCTGGCTCATAAATGGCCCTGGATCCAGACTCCTTTAGGGCTTTTGTTCCTAGAACAAAACTTAGACCTAATTTGGTTAAATTTAATAAAGGCATTGAAGAGAAGCAATAGAGATCTGGAAAATTCTGAAGCTCAGTCACACTGATTGACTTCTCACAAGCTTCTTGGTCATAGCTGAAACTTTTATTAAGTGACCAGAATAAAGCAGCAGTCACAGTTTTTAGTCTTAAATCAGAGCAAAACACTTTTCTTGAACTTGAGTTTTCTCACATGATGTTCCTTTCCCTATGCATCACGTGATTTCAGGAAATGGAGGCTTGGTCCTCAGCTACAGACTGCTCAGAGCACTGATAAGTAACTACATTATGTATCTTTAAGCCTTCATTTTTTAAAGTAGTCTGAATTACTGTTAAAAAACAGTTTTTAGTCAGTTATATAGAAATAGGCTTTGGTGCTTCAGTAATAATTCATTAAACTCAATAGTTTTTTTTTATATATTTATTTTAAAGACTTACAAAAATGTTTTTCAAACTGTTTCACTGACCTGAACGTCCATCTCTCTGGATGTCCACATGATACCAGGCTCCATCATTCACTTTTGTCTGGGTGGCTTTCACCTTTATGGTCCCTGAGCCCATATCCAACAGGAGGTACAGGCTGCCATCCAGGAGCTCCACAGCAAAGAAATCCACCTGCCAACAGAAAGGAGCATGTTTTACTCAAACAAACAGCTGGATAAGCACAATGAGCTGAAACACAGTTTCTAAGTACCGAGAACTTTCATCAGTGACAGAACCTGAAGCATATTTAAACCTAGAGGAACTTACCTTGGTGTTTTTCTGACTACGAGCAGCATCTTTGCGCTCCTGTGGTTTCCCATGAGTGAAGAGAATGAGTCCATTGGGCTCAGTAGTGCGAAAATCAAATGAGATTGAGCCCATCCGCTTGGTGTTCCATTTGGGGAGACTGATGTAGGCCTCTGGAGTCTCAAAAGAAATCGGATCCAACGTGGCCACATTTTCACACTTGTAGGAGACCTCACCTTGGATTTTCATCTTTGGGTCCAGAATCCGAGCCATTCGAGACAACTCAAGGCGAATGTCATTGTTCTTATAGACCACCTGTAACAAGCCAGGGATGGTTCTAGTTACTCTCCTCTTTAGGTAAAACTGTGAAAACCAAATAATACATGTAAAACTTTGTTTTTAAATGTCACTTTAATTTACATTTTCACAAAACAAAGAAAGAAAAAGAGAGTTATCAGCATTTTACAGATGAATATAAGGTCCATTTGTGGAAACGAGTTTCTATTCAAAGTATTATTAATTAACAGCTCATCTATTCAGACTGAGAGGGCCGTATGATGATAGACAAAGTCTCAATTAAAATTACAATATGTCATTTACATTTTTAAATTCAATCTTTATTATAATATGATTCATTTATTCTCTACATTCTGATGCTATACACTTAGTGACAAGTCTATAAACACACCAAGAGATAAAAAACAACAGCAAAAAATTGGCACATTTAAGCCAGTTTGTATCAACTTAGGCACTGGTAAGATTTACTCAGAGTTGTTTTCTTTTGCAACAGACCCTAAATACCACACCATTATCATTCTCATGTTAGGAGGTAGCTGTTGTGTTTAAAATTATTGACATTTTAATCAAGTGGGCGTGAGGTGTCTGGGTTTGGAACCAGTGATGACTCCAAGCTATTTAAAAGTACAAATCAAAGAAGGATATTCACTTTTTCAAAGGTTGATTTAAAACTCTAGACGTTTCCTTCCTGTGGATCTACCACCAGCAGACCTGTAAGGGACTCATGCTTTGTGGACTGCGTGACGGTCAGAGGCAGAGGCCTTCGCAATCTGAACTCTGGTTGCTGAAACTGAATTAAGAGACACAGAATATGACTTCACTGGTGGGAGATGAGCTCAAACATGTGCAGGAGGTTGACAAATAAAAATAGATTGAGTGGTGTTGACCTCAACCACCACAGCACATTGCTCTGGAACTATTCTCCTGAAGACGAGCTTTCTACTCTGGAGAATGAGGTTTGGCAAGATGGTGTGGGCTACTTGTTTATTCCCACCTTACTGACCAAATGTTCAGCTTTCTCTAGTAGATGAGAGAGCCACGCCCCTTTATCTTTTGGGTGGGGAAGGTGTTTCTGACTGTTGTTTGTGGATGTGTGCCTGACAGTTCAGACAGACGAACTTTATTAATCCCTCAGGAAGGTTCCTCTGGGTAATTATGTTCCCAGCAGCAAACACCGTCATACAGATTAAAAAAAATAAACAAGTAAAGTCACAGTATAAAACGTAAAAAGATTAATAATGAGTATGAAAGAGAGTCCAATAGTGGTCGAGTTATTGCACATTATTGTCATATGAATTCACGAGAATAAACAAACAAGTAGGATCAAAGTATAAGAGGGAAAAAAGACCAATAATGACAATGAGATAGAATCCAATAGATAGATGAATTATTGCACATTATTGTCTGAATTGTTTCACATTATTTGTCATTAGTTAGACTCATTACTCCTGATCATCTCCTCTGTTTTCCTATTCGCCCTCCCAGTGAGGAGTTGAACAGTTTGATGGCATGTGGGACAAAGGAGTTTTTAAGTCTGTTGGTTGTGTCCATAATGGACAGCAGTTTGTTCAGTGTCCTCTTCTCTGTTACTGTCACCAGAGAGTCCAGCTTCGTTCCAACCACAGAACCGACCCTCCTGATCAGTTTTGTGCAAAGTGTTCTATTTTAAAACACAGACTTTTTATTTTAAAGATTAATAAGTGCCTTATTTTGTGCTAAATACAAGTGTAATATTTGTGTTTTGAGACAAATGATGGTTAAAAAATATTTCTTAAGGTGGTTGAGCAAAAGACACGGGGCAGAAGACCAGACAATAATGAGATCTCCCTCTGGGGGCAGAACAGAGAGGATAAATCTAAGAAACAGTCCAGGGTCAAACACTGATAGTCTCAAAATCAAATCAAAAAGCTAAAGTGCAAAATTATTAAAATTAATGTCCAGACTACAGGCGTCCGTCAGATCTTCTGTGAGCAATAACTTCCATCTTTGACTTTGGTTTCAACAAACTGACTGTTACAGCCGCCACCTTTCTCTCTGTGATTCCATTAAAGTTTCTATTTAGTGTGTCAGACAAATTTTTGACAAATATTTTTTGTCTCCTATTCAAAAGTAAATTATTTTAATCCTAAAAGAGAATAAATGTACGTAAAACCAGAGCTGAAATCGGACCTTATGTTTCTGTTCCTTGAATCATGTTTCATCCAAAAGGCTTCTTCAGTTGTGACTGTTCCAGGTTTATATGTTGTTTGTTTGTTTGTTTGTTTGTTTGTTTAAGACTGAAGCATGAAGGTTCCAAAGAGCGCTCACCTCTGAGTGCTCTGACTGTGATGATAATGAGTCCTGGATTGAACAGTGCTGCTGTTGTATGATACCATTGATTGAACACTTGATGTGTCTCATCACTGTCCTTCAGTGTCTCCTGAGCCACGTCTGAGCGGATGATCCTTCCCTTTCACCCTCTCATTTTTTATTCTGTTTAGAAGAAGGTTAGATTTTTGTTCTCCGGTAGAGTAGTGGGACCACTGGCAGGTTTTTATAAGGTTGTAAAATTCAATAAATCGACAGTAGCAGCAAGAGAAGAATAAATGACACAAAAGAAAATGACTCAGAGAAAGAGAGTAAATGAAGCCTCTCTGCACCTTGATGGATGAGCTGATTTACTATCAAATCTTCTTGTGGATTATCAATAATCTCAGTCAGGCCCTTCAATCTACCCAGTGAGGCATCGCTACACTGCAGCAGAACCAGGACCAGGACCGGAAACAAATGGAGGTAAGGGTGTGTTTGTTTTGCCTGCATGTGGACACAGACAGACACAAGGTGCTTCTCTGCCCCGAGAATTAGAAGGAAAAAAAACTCCTTCAATTTTCCACTTGAGCAGATTTCAATTTCCACACACATCCCCCTCTGTGGCTCCTTCCTCCCTTTGTTACCCACAACATATGATAAAAAATACTGTTTCTCAATCATCTGTTTTCCATCAAATAAAAAGTCTGTTTGAACTTCAGGATAAAACAGCATCATTTCAACATATTGGATTTAATCGGGTCAGAACCTGAAAATGAAGGCTGTGTGTTGCTTTTTTAAATCAAAATAAAATAAAACTTTCATCATTTAGAATGTATTAAATGTCTTTCATTGAACATTCTCATTCATTAAAACAGTTTAAAGTTGATTAATAATTATAAAATGTAAACATTTATAAACTATTTATTTTTTATAAGTTATAAAATTTGATCGTCACAAGAGAATATCTTGTTTACTGGAAAAAAATAATATATAAAAATAATATCATTCTTCAATGAGCAGTTTTCAAACATAAAATGGTAACAAACAGAAACCAGAACAAACTCTGCACAGGGGCGGCATTACGTGTTTCTCTCGGCAGTAGTGTAACAGCTGCTTTCTAACTCTGAGCAGTTGAAACTCCTTTTAATTATTTTAAAGGAGCTGATTTAGACTACGTTATGACAAAGAACTGCTTCAAGGTGAAAAAACAAAAATGTGAACTACAAGTACATTTTTAGTACTATGCTGCTAGTGTACTACACTGAAGAAAAATATAAACACAACACTTTGGTTTTTGCTCCCATTTTTTATGAGATGAACTGAAAGATCTAAAACACAAAATAACATCTCAAATATTGTTCAAAAATCTGTCTAAATCTGTAATAGCGAGCACCCATAAATCTGCCAGTTCATTGCCAGTTTGTTGTATGCCCAATGCTGCGCATCCCAGTTTTTGTCTAGTTCAGATGATCTCCCTTTGGATTGTTTTTGAATTATAAGATTTTTGGACTCTGACCATAACAATGCCTCAGCCTGCTCCACATTGGATTTGTAAGTCTGTCTGCTCTCGACATTAAAGAAGATGTAGTATTAGTTTTCAAGATGTCTAATTCAACTTGGACAGAAATCTATGAATGAATAATGAGTTCAGATTAAGAAATTTCAGAAAATCACAGCAAATGTCTCTCTGGTGGAAAATAAGCAGGATGAAACAAACACAAGCTACTGCAGTGGTTTCAGCTCAGGCTTTAGCTTTCCTGCTGATAAAAGATGTCATCAATCATAAAAAAAACTGTCTGTGGCATGGGAGGGTGGAGTGAGAAATGGGGGGCGGAGCTGACAATTTGACAATTCACTTTCAGACTCCTGCTGCCTCTGAACAATAATAGCAAGAACCCAACATGCAAAGGGAGCTTTATCAGCACGCCACAGACAGAGACTGCAGGTTAACACAAGAATGAAGCAGGAGCAGACCCTGATAGCAACCAGAGGAAAACCCAATATGAGCACAGGCACATGGAGAGAACACACCTCCACACAAACACGTGTGGTAATATGGAGGTCTGTGAGCAGCAGAGTGGGTGAAACTGTCTTAACAATGGTCAGATGAAAGAAATCCATCAATGCATTATCTCCTTGACCAGGCTTCCACAACACCATCATTACATGTACGCGCGCACACACACACACACACACACACACACACACACACACACACGTGTGTTTTGTTATCCTTATGGGGACCGTCCATTGACTTCCATTGATTTTAGTAACTAGATTTATACCTAACCCAAACCCTTTTCCTAACCTTAACCATTACTGATCTATAACTAACCCTAAGACTAACTAAAACTCTATTCACACCATACCTATAAACCTAACCCCTAACCCTAAAAAGGGGATTCCCCCTCATGGGGACCAGGCTTCGGTCCCCACAAGAACCCTCGGACCCCAGAAAGATAGTAAAAGTCAGGAAACGGGTCCTCAGGAGGTCAGAAATACAAACACACACACACACACACACACACACACACACACACACACACACACACACACACACACACACACACACGTGTGTTTTGTTATCCTTATGGGGACCGTCCATTGACTTCCATTGATTTTAGTAACTAGATTTATACCTAACCCAAACCCTTTTACTAACCTTAACCATTACTGATCTATAACTAACCCTAAGACTAACTAAAACTCTATTCACACCATACCTATAAACCTAACCCCTAACCCTAAAAAGGGGAGTCCCCCTCATGGGGACCAGGCTTCGGTCCCCACAAGAACCCTCGGACCCCAGAAAGATAGTAAAAGTCAGGAAACGGGTCCTCAGGAGGTCAGAAATACAAACCCACACACACACACACACACACACACACACACACACCCTTATCAGTGTGGAAGCTCTGTTACACTATATGACCGAGGCTTGAAATTACCTTCCCAGACTCCTGACCAGTACAGATTCCAGTGTTATCTGCCTGAAAATTCCCACTAGATGGTGCAAACTGAAACACTGAAACACCTGAAACCTGAGGTCTAACAAGATGAGCGAAAGGGATGCAAAGTTTTTTTTTTTTTTTTTTACAAAAAGAGTTTGATAATGGCCACTAAATTCATCCTATTATAATTAAGGTGTCTAAGTATCATCTGTTCACCAGTTTTAGTCCCTGTACATCTGTGCATGTCTATCTGTCTTACCTTTGGATCTTTGCAGACATCTGCAGCAGAAACATCTTTATATCCCTGTAATCCTCATGCAGAAGCACCTGGAATCATTGTTGGCGTCGGTCTTGTAGTATTAGTGGTCACGTGGTTTTGATGTGAGATAGCCTAAGGCAGTGTTTCCCAACCCTGGTCCTCAAGGCACACTGTCCTGCATGTTTTAGATGTGTCCCTGCTCCAACACAGCTGAGTTAAATGAGCAAATTACCTGATAACTTGGCTTTTGTTGTCTGGTATTTTGCTCATTTAACTCAGCTGTGTTGGAGCAAGGAAACATCTAAAACATGCAGGACAGTGTGCCTTGAGGACCAGGGTTGGGAAACACTGGCCTAAGGAGTGTTTTGCAGCATTCATATCCCTGGCAGTGTGCATTCTTGTCCAGAAGGGGGCAGGATTTACTTTGCAGAGCACAATCATTCAGTGAGATGATACTGATGCAGCCAGTAGTATCAAATCTAAAATGACTTGAAATATATATTTATTTTGGATTCATGCTTGTTTTTTATGGCTATTACTGTCCTGTCTTATAATTAAATCAGAAGTAAAGGCACATGAGTTATATATGATTTAATGAGGCCAAAACTAGACTCACTTGCATCTCTGGTTCTGGTTCATGTGCAGTAGAAATCTTCTCTGCGTTTGTAGTTCCAATGTGTTGGTCAGGTTTGATCTCAAATGAGTCTGACATCAGAAACTACACAGTGAGTAGCTTCTTCTGACCCTAAAGGAATCCAGCATACCTGTAAGTACACCTGTGTGGGGTTAATGCATTGCCTCAGCAGGACTCCGTGATTTCAGCTATCACATTGACACCTCATCATCATCTTCATACTGTTCTCAAAGAGATTCGTAAATCAAAAAATCTGTTCAAAACGTTTAAACTAATTCTCTCTTTTCAAAGGCTGGAATCAGGTTTTCTCCTGGGATTTACCTCACATGATCAAAAGAGCTGCAGAGTTCTGGAATGTACGTGCAACTATCCACAGTAAAATTAATTTTAGGTACTTTCATTTCATTTTGAAGCACTGAGACCATCAGACGTCCACGTGTCTGAAAGGAAATCTGTTTCTGTTTTAGGGACTGGAGCTGATAAAGTGAGGTGACTATTACAGCTTGTTCATGTTGGAACAAAAGAAACTTATCTTTAAAAAAGGTGCATGGACGCCATCCAATTTCAAACACCATCACGTAGTCAGGGACCCATGGTTAATACCAAGCCACTGCAGCCGGGACCTCGGGCCCAGAGCAGCTGGTCCAGTGGCTGTTTGGTGGTGGTCGGAGGGTCCGGGGGCTGTTGGGTGGTGGGCGGAGGGTCCGGGGGGTGTTTGGTGGTGGTCAGAGGGTCCGGTGGCTGTTTGGTGGTGGTCAGAGGGTCCAGTGGCTGTTTGGTGGTGGTCGGAGGGTCCAGTGGCTGTTTGGTGGTGGTCGGAGGGTCCGGTGGCTGTTTGGTGGTGGTCGGAGGGTCCGGTGGTTGTTTGGTGGTGGTCGGAGGGTCCAGTGGTTGTTTGGTGGTGGTCAGAGGGTCCAGTGGTTGTTTGGTGGTGGTCAGAGGGTCCAGTGGTTGTTTGGTGGTGGTCAGAGGGTCCAGTGGCTGTTTGGTGGTGGTCGGAGGGTCTGGTGGCTGTTTGGTGGTGGTCGGAGGGTCCGGTGGCTGTGTGGTGGTGGTCAGAGGGTCCAGTGGCTGTTTGGTGGTGGTCGGAGGGTCTGGTGGCTGTTTGGTGGTGGTCAGAGGGTCAGGTGGCTGTTTGGTGGTGGTCGGAGGGTCCAGTGGCTGTTTGGTGGTGGTCGGAGGGTCCGGTGGCTGTTTGGTGGTGGTCAGAGGGTCCAGTGGCTGTTTGGTGGTGGTCGGAGGGTCTGGTGGCACTCTGGTGGAGGTCGGAGGGTGCGGTGGCGGTTTGGTGGTGGTCAGAGGGTCCAGTGGCTGTTTGGTGGTGGTCAGAGGGTCAGGTGGCTGTTTGGTGGTGGTCGGAGGGTCCGGTGGCTGTTTGGTGGTGGTCGGAGGGTCCAGTGGCTGTTTGGTGGTGGTCAGAGGGTCCGGTGGCTGTTTGGTGGTGGTCAGAGGGTCAGGTGGCCGTTTGGTGGTGGTCAGAGGGTCCAGTGGCTGTTTGGGGGTGGTCAGAGGGGCCGGTGGCTGCTTGGTGGTGGTCGGAGGGTCCGGTGGTTGTTTGGTGGTGGTCGGAGGGTCCGGTGGCTGTTTGGTGGTGGTCAGAGGGTCCAGTGGCTGTTTGGTGGTGGTCGGAGGGTCTGGTGGCTGTTTGGTGGTGGTCAGAGGGTCCAGTGGCTGTTTGGTGGTGGTCGGAGGGTCCAGTGGCTGTTTGGTGGTGGTCAGAGGGTCCAGTGGTTGTTTGGTGGTGGTCAGAGGGTCCAGTGGCTGTTTGGTGGTGGTCAGAGGGTCCGGTGGCTGTTTGGTGGTGGTCAGAGGGTCAGGTGGCTGTTTGGTGGTGGTCGGGGGTCCGGTGGCTGTTTGGTGGTGGTCAGAGCGTCCTGTGGCTGTTTGGTGGTGGTAGGAGGGTCCAGTGGCTGTTTGGTGGTGGTCAGAGGGTCCAGTGGCTGTTTGGTGGTGGTCGGAGGGTCCAGTGGCTGTTTGGTGGTGGTCAGAGGGTCTAGTGGCTGTTTGGTGGTGGTCGGAGGGTCTGGTGGCTGTTTGGTGGTGGACAGAGGGTCAGGTGGCTGTTTGGTGGTGGTCAGAGGGTCCAGTGGCTGTTTGGTGGTGGTCAGAGGGTCCTGTGGCTGTTTGGTGGTGGTCAGAGGGTCCAGTGGCTGTTTGGTGGTGGTCGGAGGGTCTGGTGGCTGTTTGGTGGTGGTCGGAGGGGCCGGTGGTTGTTTGGTGGTGGTCAGAGGGTCCAGTGGCTGTTTGGTGGTGGTCAGAGGGTCCAGTGGCTGTTTGGTGGTGGTCGGAGGGTCTGTGGCTGTTTGGTGGTGGTCAGAGGGTCAGGTGGCTGTTTGGTGGTGGTCGGAGGGTCCAGTGGCTGTTTGGTGGTGGTCAGAGGGTCCAGTGGTTGTTTGGTGGTGGTCAGAGGGTCCAGTGGTTGTTTGGTGGTGGTCAGAGGGTCCGGTGGCTGTTTGGTGGTGGTCAGAGGGGCAGTGGCTGTTTGGTGGTGGTCGGAGGGTCCGGTGGCTGTTTGGTGGTGGTCGGAGGGTCCGGTGGTTGTTTGGTGGTGGTCAGAGGGTCCAGTGGCTGTTTGGTGGTGGTCAGAGGGTCCAGTGGCCGTTTGGTGGTGGTCGGAGGGTCCGGTGGCTGTTTGGTGGTGGTCGGAGGGTCCGGTGGCTGTTTGGTGGTGGTCGGAGGGTCAGGTGGCTGTTTGGTGGTGGTCAGAGAGTCCAGTGGCTGTTTGGTGGTGGTCGGGGGGTCTGGTGGCTGTTTGGTGGTGGTCAGAGGGTCCAGTGGCTGTTTGGTGGTGGTCAGAGGGTCCGGTGGCTGTTTGGTGGTGGTCGGATGGTCTGGTGGCTGTTTGGTGGTGGTCGGAGGGTCCGGTGGTTGTTTGGTGGTGGTCAGAGGGTCCAGTGGTTGTTTGGTGGTGGTCAGAGGGTCCAGTGGTTGTTTGGTGGTGGTCAGAGGGTCCGGTGGCTGTTTGGTGGTGCTCAGAGGGTCAGGTGGCTGTTTGGTGGTGGTCAGAGGGTCCAGTGGCTGTTTGGTGGTGGTCAGAGGGTCCTGTGGCTGTTTGGTGGTGGTCAGAGGGTCAGGTGGCTGTGTGGTGGTGGTCAGAGAGTCCAGTGGTTGTTTGGTGGTGGTCAGAGGGTCCAGTGGTTGTTTGGTGGTGGTCAGAGGGTCCAGTGGGTGTTTGGTGGTGGTCAGAGGGTCCGGTGGCTGTTTGGTGGTGGTCAGAGGGTCAGGTGGCTGTTTGGTGGTGGTCAGAGGGTCCAGTGGCTGTTTGGTGGTGGTCAGAGAGTCCAGTGGTTGTTTGGTGGTGGTCAGAGGGTCCAGTGGCTGTTTGGTGGTGGTCGGAGGGTCTGGTGGCTGTTTGGTGGTGGTCAGAGGGTCAGGTGGCCGTTTGGTGGTGGTCAGAGAGTCCAGTGGCTGTTTGGTGGTGGTCGGGGGGTCTGGTGGCTGCTTGGTGGTGGTCAGAGGGTCCAGTGGCTGTTTGGTGGTGGTCAGAGGGGCAGGTGGCTGTTTGGTGGTGGTCAGAGGGTCAGGTGGCTGTCTGGTGGTGGTCAGAGAGTCCAGTGGTTGTTTGGTGGTGGTCAGAGGGTCCAGTGGTTGTTTGGTGGTGGTCAGAGGGTCCAGTGGCTGTTTGGTGGTGGTCAGAGGGTCCAGTGGCTGTTTGGTGGTGGTCAGAGGGTCAGGTGGCTGTTTGGTGGCGGTCAGAGGGTCAGGTGGCTGTTTGGTGGTGGTCAGAGGGTCCAGTGGCTGTTTGGTGGTGGTCAGAGGGTCCTGTGGCTGTTTGGTGGTGGTCGGAGGGTCCGGTGGCTGTTTGGTGGTGGTCAGAGGGTCAGGTGGCTGTTTGGTGGTGGTCGGAGGGTCCGGTGGCTGTTTGGTGGTGGTCAGAGGGTCAGGTGGCTGTTTGGTGGTGGTCAGAGAGTCCAGTGGCTGTTTGGTGGTGGTCAGAGGGTCCAGTGGTTGTTTGGTGGTGGTCAGAGGGGCCAGTGGCTGTTTGGTGGTGGTCGGAGGGTCCAGTGGCTGTTTGGTGGTGGTCGGAGGGTCCGGTGGCTGTTTGGTGGTGGTCAGAGGGTCAGGTGGCTGTTTGGTGGTGGTCAGAGGGTCCAGTGGCTGTTTGGTGGTGGTCAGAGTGGTGGTCGGAGGGTCCAGTGGCTGTTTGGTGGTGGTCAGAGGGTCCAGTGGTTGTTTGGTGGTGGTCAGAGGGTCCAGTGGCTGTTTGGTGGTGGTCAGAGGGTCCAGTGGCTGTTTGGTGGTGGTCAGAGGGTCCAGTGGCTGTTTGGTGGTGGTCAGAGGCTCCAGTGGCTGTTTGGTGGTGGTCGGAGGGTCTGGAGGCTGTTTGGTGGTGGTCAGAGGGTCCAGTGGCTGTTTGGTGGTGGTCGGAGGGTCCAGTGGCTGTTTGGTGGTGGTCAGAGGGTCCAGTGGTTGTTTGGTGGTGGTCAGAGGGTCCGGTGGCTGTTTGGTGGTGGTCAGAGGGTCAGGTGGCTGTTTGGTGGTGGTCAGAGGGTCAGGTGGCTGTTTGGTGGTGGTCAGAGAGTCCAGTGGCTGTTTGGTGGTGGTCAGAGGGTCCAGTGGCTGTTTGGTGGTGGTCAGAGAGTCCAGTGGCTGTTTGGTGGAGGTCGGAGGGTCTGGTGGCTGTTTGGTGGTGGTCGGAGGGTCCGGTGGTTGTTTGGTGGTGGTCAGAGAGTCCAGTGGCTGTTTGGTGGTGGTCAGAGGGTCCAGTGGTTGTTTGGTGGTGGTCAGAGGGTCCAGTGGTTGTTTGGTGGTGGTCAGAGGGTCCGGTGGTTGATAGGTGGTGGTCGGAGGGTCCGGTGGCTGTTTGGTGGTGGTCAGAGGGTCCAGTGGCTGTTTGGTGGTGGTCGGAGGGTCTGGTGGCTGTTTGGTGGTGGTCAGAGGGTCCAGTGGTTGTTTGGTGGTGGTCAGAGGGTCCAGTGGTTGTTTGGTGGTGGTCAGAGGGTCCAGTGGTTGTTTGGTGGTGGTCAGAGGGTCCGGTGGCTGTTTGGTGGTGGTCGGAGGGTCCGGTGGCTGTTTGGTGGTGGTCGGAGGGTCCGGTGGCTGTTTGGTGGTGGTCAGAGGGTCCAGTGGCTGTTTGGTGGTGGTCAGAGGGTCCAGTGGCTGTTTGGTGGTGGTCAGAGGGTCCAGTGGTTGTTTGGTGGTGGTCAGAGGGTCAGGGGGCTGTGTGGTGGTGGTCAGAGGGTCCGGGGGCTGTTGGGTGGTGGTCAGAGGGTCCGGTGGCTGTTTGGTGGTGGTCAGAGAGTCCAGTGGCTGTTTGGTGGTGGTCAGAGGGTCCAGTGGCTGTTTGGTGGTGGTCAGAGGGTCCAGTGGTTGTTTGGTGGTGGTCAGAGGGTCCAGTGGCTGTTTGGTGGTGGTCAGAGGGTCAGGTGCAGTTTGGTGGTGGTCAGAGGGTCCAGTGGCTGTTTGGTGGTGGTCAGAGTGGTGGTCGGAGGGTCCAGTGGCTGTTTGGTGGTGGTCGGAGGGTCGGTGGCTGTTTGGTGGTGGTCGGAGGGTCCTGTGGCTGTTTGGTGGTGGTCGGAGGGTCCAGTGGCTGTTTGGTGGTGGTCAGAGGGTCCAGTGGTTGTTTGGTGGTGGTCAGAGGGTCCAGTGGTTGTTTGGTGGTGGTCAGAGGGTCCAGTGGCTGTTTGGTGGTGGTCAGAGGGTCAGGTGGCTGTTTGGTGGTGGTCGGAGGGTCCGGTGGCTGTTTGGTGGTGGTCAGAGGGTCCAGTGGTTGTTTGGTGGTGGTCAGAGGGTCCAGTGGTTGTTTGGTGGTGGGCAGAGGGTCCAGTGGCTGTTTGGTGGTGGTCGGAGGGTCTGGTGGCTGTTTGGTGGTGGTCGGAGGGTCCAGTGGCTGTTTGGTGGTGGTCGGAGGGTCCAGTGGCTGTTTGGTGGTGGTCAGAGGGTCCAGTGGTTGTTTGGTGGTGGTCGGAGGGTCCGGTGGCTGTTTGGTGGTGGTCAGAGAGTCCAGTGGCTGTTTGGTGGTGGTCGGGGGGTCTGGTGGCTGTTTGGTGGTGGTCAGAGGGTCCAGTGGCTGTTTGGTGGTGGTCAGAGGGTCCGGTGGCTGTTTGGTGGTGGTCAGAGGGTCCAGTGGCTGTTTGGTGGTGGTCAGAGTGGTGGTCAGAGGGTCCAGTGGCTGTTTGGTGGTGGTCGGAGGGTCTGGTGGCTGTTTGGTGGTGGTCGGAGGGTCCAGTGGCTGTTTGGTGGTGGTCAGAGGGTCCAGTGGTTGTTTGGTGGTGGTCAGAGGGTCCAGTGGTTGTTTGGTGGTGGTCAGAGGGTCCGGTGGCTGTTTGGTGGTGGTCAGAGGGTCCAGTGGCTGTTTGGTGGTGGTCGGAGGGACTGGTGGCTGTTTGGTGGTGGTCAGAGGGACCAGTGGCTGTTTGGTGGTGGTCGGGGGGTCCAGTGGCTGTTTGGTGGTGGTCGGAGGGTCCAGTGGCTGTTTGG
>SSNP01000316.1:76081-147544 GCA_006937955.1 Pachypanchax playfairii | reverse complement strand
TGGTCAGAGGGTCCAGTGGTTGTTGGGTGGTGGTCAGAGGGTCCAGTGGCTGTTTGGTGGTGGTCGGAGGGTCCGGTGGCTGTTTGGTGGTGGTCGGAGGGTCCGGTGGTTGTTTGGTGGTGGTCGGAGGGTCCGGTGGCTGTTTGGTGGTGGTCAGAGGGTCCAGTGGTTGTTTGGTGGTGGTCGGAGGGTCTGGTGGCACCTGGCAGACTCGCCTCTGTCAGTGTGTGTCCCAGGACAGCTGTGGCTACAACATGTGTGTAGTTTATCACCACCAAATGTGTTAGTGTGTGTGTGTGTGAATGACAGACTGTAGAACTTTGGCTTGAAAGGAGTGATACAAGTACGAGACACTTATACAAATTTAAAAAATCAGAAAAAACTGTTTAATTAGTTGTTGTATTTCGTCCACTCAGTTCTTATTCTGAGTTTCTGTCTGAATTTGACAAAACATCAATTATTTTATAATCTGGATAAAGTCCTCAGAGGCTTAAAAACATGCTTTTGTCATCAAAAATATTGGATGAAGTTTAGTTTTCTGTTCTTAAACTCAGGCAGAGGTCCTTGTTTTGGTTCTTTAAAAATTTCAGGAAACATTAAGTAATAGCTACTGTATTTTATAATTTACTGAACCTCACTGTATTACAGTTGAAATGCTCAGAACATTCACACTCCAGCAGCCTCGTAGGGTCAATTTTACTGTTTTCGTTTACTTTGTTTTCCACTAGAGACAGTTTACTTTAAATCATTAAAAATTAATCAGAAATCTGATTACACTCACAATGCACCACTTAAATATGAGACATTTAGTACATCATGATTAATCTTTCTGTTGAAATTTCATCTATCAGAGTATATCAGTTTATCATCGCTCCCACCAGAGATATGGCTGAATCATCTGTAACATCACTTTGAATGAGGCGAGTGTGAACACAGTCCGAGTGTCAGCAGGAAACAGGAAGAATCAACCATCAACAGTCAGCGTAGCTTTTTGTTTTTGCTCGTATTTGGTGTTGAGCTGGTGAACTCCTCCTTTGTGTTTCTTTGCTGCCTACAGTATACAGCCGCAGCCAGAAGCCTCCATACGAGTGCTTGATGGAGGTGTAATGACAACGACAATTACAGCAATTATGTGTTATTGTAGGCCATTATGTATTTTGTAGGCTTTGAGATGTAGGCTTTTTTTTGTAATTGCTGCTTATGAAAGGCATAATAATCACGGGCCAGCCAGCCGAAGAAGCTACCAAGGGCAACCAGGACCTGGTACCATGGTAACAAAACATTTATCCATAATGCTGCTCAGTGGATGGCGAGGACAAGAGCATTGGCAGCAGGTAAATTAGCCCTAATGGTGGGAGAGAGAGGGGGACGAGAAGGTGCTGGTGGATGCAGACAGGTGTGTTTTTGTGTGTGGGTGGGATTGTTATTGTGCCATCATATATTATTAAGATTTAAAATAAATTTGTCATATTTCTGTGATTGTTAATGAAGGAGTAACTGATTCAAACCCTGTGCATGTTTGTGTGAACGTGTCTCTGATTTCTTGTGGACATGTCTGTGTCCATGCACACAACTGACAGAAGTGTGGTACAGAGAACTGCAAACAGGCCCAGCATGCCACAGAGCAGGAAATAGGCCAAAGGGGGGATTAAATGGCTCCTGCGCGAGGAGAACCCCCCCTCCCCCTCCACCCCCCTGCCACGAGAATGGGCTGTAAACCGTGTGTGTTTGGGGGCTGACGGAGAAGATATGACATCATCAGCTTCAGGGAGAAATACATTTGTGCATGTGGGTGTGTGTTTGTGCATGTGTGTGATCTTTACTGGTTTGTCTTTTCAAGTTGTTACATCACCAAGTCAAATGTGAACTGCTCTGAGTTTACATGAAGCTTCAAACACACAAAACACTTTTACACTACAAGTTACATTCACCAATTCACACACTGACACTCTGAAATGTGGAGAGGGAAGCTGGGATTAAACCACCAACATTCAGATTGGAACCCCCCCCCCCCCGTAACTTACCTCCTTCAAGCAGCCCATGAAGTTATTGCTGACTGGAGATCCAGGCAGGTCAGCTGTGCTGGGGCTCCCACCCACATAGAAGAAGTCGTCGGACCCCAGCATGGTGTAGTCCTCCTGGGTGTAGCCTGTAGTGGTCAGAATGCCATCCACCGATATTGTCACCTGACGGCACGGAGTAAGTAGTGAGAATGGAAAGCCAACATGTTTCTCTGATTTTAAAAAACACTAACTGGACTTAACTCATTAAGGCTACTAGACATGACCTGTTTTATGCACTGAGGACATCAAATATAGAATCAAAACATTAGGTCAGAAAATGCTAGAGGTGAATATAAGATGCCAAAAATAAAAATAGGAACTATAAGAATTAGCTTGTATTTGATTTTCTCCTGCACATTTACACTAATTTAACAAACACAGCAAAAAGAAAGAAGAAACAGAGTCAAAGTTCTCAGCAGTTTGTGATCCAGACTAATCGAATCCAAGGACTGGCTGCAGATCAGAAAAAGATGCTGCAATAATTAAATCCTTCCTTTATACAGCTTGAACACTTTAATTTCATTGACATTTTGAGCCTCTTTACTGGATGAAAATGAGGTTTAATGCTGGATGATATCAGAACTGACCCCTAAGTATTGTATTTTATTTTTCTGAATCCACGGTAAGACACATCAGGTCTTGTAATGTCTCTCTTAGTTAAAACTGTTTAAACTGGGGCTGCATGGTGGTGCAGTGGGTAGCACTGTTGCCTTGCAGCAAAAAGGCCCTGGGTTCAAAACTAGGCTGGGAACCTTCTGCATGGAGTTTGCATGTTCTCCTCGGGCATGTGTGGGTTTTCCCACAGACCGAAAACATGCTGGAGGTTATCAGGCAGCACTAAATTCTCCCTCGGAGTGTGTGACTGTCTGTCAGAGGCCCTGTGATGGACTAGCGACCTGTCCAGGTGTAGCTCCGCCTCTGACCCAATGACTGCTGGAGACACCAGCTCAATGTGACCCTGAACATGAACAAGCAGGTGACTGACAGCTGAAAGTGACATGTGACTGTGAAACTTGTGTCTTCATTGTAACAGGAAGGTTTTCTTTCATCTGCAGAGTGAAATCGTGTAAATTTGTCTCTGAAGACAAATGTGTTCATCTGTCTCCTTCGGTGTGGTTGCCCCCATCAGGTAACACTGAAGGAGATTTGATCATTTATGCAGAGTTTAACAGTTACAGCTGTTACAGCTGTGATAGTCTCCAGTTCAGATAGTTTGATAAAACTCTGAAAAAACAAAAGGAAAACAGGATAAAAAAGGACGATTTTGATCAAACCCAAAATGATTAAATCAATATAAATAGTCAAAGTGTTGTGATACAAGGACAAAGAACAGCAGGCCCGAGTGAGCAGAAACTCCACCCACACTGACCTGCATCTACAAATACACTATATTACCAAAAGTATTCGCTCACCTGCCTTTACTCATACTATGAACTGAAGTGCCATCCCATTCCTAACCCATAGAGTTCAATATGATGTCGGTCCACCTTTTGCAGCTATTACAGCTTCAACTCTTCTGGGAAGGCTGTCCACAAGGTTGAGGAGAGTGTTTATAGGAATTTTTGACCATTCTTCCAAAAGTGCATTGGTGAGGTCACACACTGATGTTGGTCGAGAAGGCCTGGCTCTCAGTCTCCGCTCCAATTCATCCCAAAGGTGTTCTATCGGGTTCAGGTCAGGACTCTGTGCAGGCCAGTCAAGTTCATCCACACCAGACTCTGTCATCCATGTCTTTATGGACCTTGCTTTGTGCACTGGTGCACAGTCATGTTGGAAGAGGAAGGGGCCCGCTCTAAACTGTTCCCACAAGGTTGGGAGCATGGAATTGTCCAAAATGCTTTGGTATCCTGAAGCATTCAAAGTTCCTTTCACTGGAACTAAGGGGCCAAGTCCAGCTCCTGAAAAACAACCCCACACCATAATTCCTCCTCCACCAACTTTCACAGTCGGCACAATGCAGTCTGAAATGTACCGTTCTCCTGGCAACCTCCAAACCCAGACTCGTCCATCAGATTGCCAAATGGAAAAGCGTGATTCATCACTCCAGAGAACGTGTCTCCACTGCTCTAGAGGCCAGTGGCGGCGTGCTTTACACCATTCTATCCGACGCTTTACATTGCACTTGGTGATGTGTGGCTTGGCTGCAGCTGCTCGGCCATGGAAACCCATTCCGTGAAGCTCTCTGCGTACTGTACTTGGGCTAATCTGAAGGTCACATGAAGTTTGTAGCTCTGTAGTAATTGACTGTGCAGAAAGTTGCCGACCTCTTTGCACTATGCGCTTCAGCATCCGCTGACCCCTCTCTGTCACTTTACGTGTCCTACCACTTCGTGGCTGAGTTGCTGTTGTTCCCAAACACTTCCATTTTGTTATAATAGAGCTGACAGTTGACTGTGGAATATTTAGGAGCGAGGAAATTTCACGACTGGATTTGTTGCACAGGTGGCATCCTATGACAGTTCCACGCTGGAATTCACTGAGCTCCTGAGAGCGGCCCATTCTTTCACAAATGTCTTGCTTCACAGTCTGCATGCCTGAGTGCTTGTCTTTATACACCTGTGGCCAGGCCAAGTGATTAGGACACCTGATTCTGATCATTAGAATGGGTGAGCCAATACTTTTGGTAATATAGTGTAACTTCAGCCTTAATCTGAAAGAAAAACTGGACTTATCTGGTCCAGAATCATTCTCCTGTGAATATGGTTGGAGAGGTGCTCTCTGAGGAGCAAGTGTGTAACAATGACAGGGAAACTGCTGATATCACATACATGCACACATTTATGCAAAGAAAGAAAGTGGAAATAATGATGAAGCAAAGAAAATCTTTGATGGAGAAAAACGACAGAATCAAAGAAAGCAAAGCGAGCCATGGAAACTCCCAAACCAGATCTTTAGTAAATGTTGTTGCTGTTTCAATAAAAATCTCTTCTGCAAAAACAAGTCAAAGTGGAGGAAAAGAAGTTCACAGCAAACCAAGAATTAAAAATGAGAATGATATCTACCAGACAGTGGAGTTTGTTTACCATGTCGGCTTCAAAACCTGTTGGCTTTAGAGAGAGGTGACGTAGGTAAAACAGGAAGTGACTCAGCAGGTTTATGATGTTATGACTGATGGAGTAAAAACATCAAATCCATCCAGTAACCCATCTGGAACTTTGTGTTTTGTTGGGATATTTTTGTTGAGTTTTTCTTCATCTCATGACTGAAATGTAAATTTCATTTAGTTTCCTCTGTATATCTGTCACTGAATTAATCCCGCCAGACTGCTCCTATATTAATACTCCGAGAGGGAGGGGTCATGTATTTTTGACCTGTTCCCAAGCCTCTGTTGAACTCAGCACATTTAAACTGGCCAGCTCTCCTACCCTCCTGTGTGTAGCTGGTTATAATTCACCCAAATATAACTCAACTTTCATTGAAGACTTTGCTGGCTGAAATCACATTGAACTATCGGTCTTCTCGGTTCATCTCACCCACTACTGCAACCTTCCTGAGCTTTGTTACATCTTTTGGTGACCACATCCCAGTGGATGAGCTACTTAAAGAGTCCATTCCATTAAAAACAGTTTTTCTGAGGTTTCTGTTGAATATTTTAGCTCCACAGGTGTTCTTACCTTCATAGTGGGTGAAAACAGGTCAATAACTTCTCTTTCAGTTTTAATCTCTCAAACTACGCAGGTGGTGATAAAACCCGAGTTCAAACGGCCGGTAATTGTTTCGTCACAACTCCTTTGTTTGTTAGGAGCAGTCAGCCATTGAGAGCCTACTGACCTATACTGTGTCAGTGTGGCACTCAAGCTGTACAGGAGCTGACAGGCACAGACTGCAGAGGGTAGTCAACACCGCACAAAAGATTATTGGCTGCCCTCTACCCACCCTAACCACCCTCTATAACTCCCGATGCCTAGGCAGAGCCATAAGCATCATAAAGGACAACACACATCCAAGCTTTCACCTCTTCAACTTGCTGCCATCGGGCAGACGCTACAGAGCCATACCAGCCAAAACAAACAGACTCAGAGACAGTTTCTTCCCAAGAGCTGTCTCCACACTCAACTCAAGTTTGCAATAAAAAGAACTGTCATGCCACTGGGAATATCATCACCATCACACAGTTACCAAGAACTTTGCACTGACATATTATAACAGATTTGCACTATTTCAACCATAACTACCTGTTAACTACCCACTCGCTCAATCTGTTTAATTGTTTTCTCCCAAACTGCACATAGCATACCACGTATGCTGTTGCCATGCACAGTGGGGCAGGGAACAGTATGCCTTGCTCTCATAGGCTAGTTTGTTAGCCAATCTGAGTTCAGCAAATTCGAATAATGAATATTAATGAGTTGCTGCCCAAAGCTTGATGAGGCCAGATAGACTGAAAGGTTTGTTAATCGGTGTTTCCTAAAGTTTTTTAGATATAAAATGTTTCATGTTACAGGAAACGAGGGGGCATAAAATCACAGGGACAGCCAGATGGCTTCATAGCAGCCACTGTCGTCCATAGGCAGGAAGAAGAGATGGCGAAAAACTGCTCAAAAGAATATAATGGAGAAGAAAGTGGGACAACTGGATGAGAGGGAGGCAGAATCTCAGTCCTAATTGTAGCAACTTTAGAGATAAAAAAATTCAAAAATTGAGTGCACCTTTCCTCCGAGATGTTAAACACACATACATTGGGTGATAATACTGTGTTTACAGTAGAATAAAGAACCCGCTGATGACCAGAATGTTGAGTGACCAGCGCAGCAAAATAATCAAAATGAGCCTTACGGGCAACTCGCTGATAATTCCGCCAGGCTTCACGAAGAAGGAGAAAGGAAGCCGGAGATTGAACCTTTTTCCACCGCCGTTCACATCTCCTGCATTCCCGTCTGGTATGTGGATTAAGCCAAGGGTCAGAGCGGCAGTGGGAGCGTCGGGAAAATATGATTATGGACATCTGCCAATCCAGTTTCAGGGCCCAGCACAGCACTGAAATGGTTTGTCTAAAAGTCTTAAATAACATCTTCATGGCAACAGATTCTCATTGATCTCTCGGCTGCTTTTGACACACTAGATCATGACATACTGTTAATGTGGCTGGAACAGGTAGCAGGGCTTACCGGCTCAGTCCTTCAGTGGTTCCGATCTCTTTTTGGGATAAAAGCCTCTGTGTTATGCTCCAGGACAAGATGTCATATACAGCTTCATTGAAATAGGGCGTTTCTTAGGGTTCTATCTTAGGTCCCCTTCTGTTTTCGTTGTACATCCTTCCATTGGGTGACATTTTCAGACAACAGAGTACCTCATATCACTATTATGCAGATGATTGCCAGTTTTATGTACCATTCAAACCAAATTCCTCCTTTCAACCACTTCTAGACTGCCTACATGAGGTTAAGCAGTAGCTGGCAGCCAACTTCCTCTATTTCAATCATTTCAAGACCAAGTCAGTTTTGTTTATGCCATCTGGTAATAGTGTGGTACACCCTGCAGATGGGATCCCTTTTCCAATAAGTCGGATCACTACCAACTTGGGACTTAAACTCAGCATTGAAACTGGACCAGCAGATTAATATAATTTTGGGATCATATTTCTTCCAGTTAAGACAGATCTGTATGCTATTATCCAAGTCTTCATCACCTCCCACCGCGACTACTCCAATTCCTCCTTGTTACTAAAGCCTCATTTGCCTGCCTTCAATTGGTACAGAATGCAAATAAGAGGTCCAATATAACACTAGTTTTGAGTCACTTACACTGGTTTAATACTGGATTCAGTTTTAAATCACTAAACGGTTTAGCTCCTCCCTACCTGTCTGAACTGCTCCATTTGCATCATCCCACCCATGTGCTAAGGTAATCCAATCAACTTCTTCTGCAGGTCCCAAAGGCAATTTGAAAGTTCCATAGCGAAAGAGCCTTTGCTGTCATTGCTCCGAGACTATGGAATGAGCTTCTCATTGAGATCAAGCAATCACTTTCCATAAATTCACATGTTGTAGGCCTGATTTTACTATTGATTTTAGGATTCTTTTTTCTACTATTGTTATGATCTCTTTTATCTGTTTACTTTTATTGTTTGTATGTATGGGTTGTATACACATAGGTGGGGTGACCATATTATGGTTTTAAAAAAGTAGGACACCTGAATTGAGAGCAAAATCACAAAAAGATTGTATTTTTTAGGTAACATTACATTTGAATTGTAATAGGCTGCATTAACACTCTTTAGTTCAAAAATGCCATGAACCAGGCTAACAATAATAATAAATGCGTTTGTACCCATTTCCCAACACAGGCCATTCCTCAAAAGCCACAAATAATACCGATAACAATATTAATCTTCAGAATAACACACATTAAGGTGTACGGTAAGGTGTTTGGCTAGAGCTAGATGGTTTTCTAAATCACCAGCATCTTTGTTAGACACTCACACGTAAGTGCCAGCTTTGCATGTCATGCATTCTGCCTCGGATGGATGCCGACCAGAACGGAAACTGATATATTTTTTTAGCTCCTATGTAAACTTACATTTGTGTTTCAGCATGTTTGAGATCAGGCGACATTCTTCCCTCGCTGCCAACTACTTTTATCATTTGTACGGCACCTGCTTACAACCGTGGTCAAGTGAGCCGACACTTGGACATAGTGTCTGACCAGTAATGGAGTGAACGACATGCAAAGAAGGAGGAACCTAACGCCAGCTTCTGAGGGTTAGACTAAAATCCTGGACATTTCTGAGAAATTCTGAAAGTCTGCCCAGACGTGTTTTTGGGCATCAAAAAGAGGACTTGCCCGGGTAAAGTAGGACGTCTGGTCACCTTACACATACACTCACCTAAAGGATTATTAGGAACACCTGCTCAATTTCTCCTTAATGCAATTATCTAATCAACCAATCACAAGACAGTTGTTTGAATGCATTTAGGGGTGTGGTCCTGGTCAAAACAATCCCCTGAACTCCAAACTGCATGTCAGAATGGGAAAGAAAGGTGATTTAAGCAATTTTGAGCGTGGTATGGTTGTTGGTGCCAGACGGTCTGAATATAATCTGCTCAATTACTGGGATTTTCACTCACAACCATTTCTAGGGTTTACAAAGAATGATGTGAAACGGTAAAAACATCCAGTATGCGGCAGTCCTGTAGGTGAAAATGCCTTGTTGATGCTAGAGGTCAGAGGAGAATGGACCGACTGATTCAAGCTGATAGAAGAGCAACTTTGACTGAAATAACCTCATTACAACTGAGGAATGCAGCAAAGCATTTGTGAAGCTACAACACGCACAACATTTAGGCGGATGGTCTACAACAGCAGAAGACCCCACCAGGTACCACTCATCTCCACTACAAATAGGAAAAAGAGGCTACAATTTGCACGAGTTCACCAAAATTGGACAGTTGAAGACTGTAAAAATGTTTCCTGGTCTGATGAGTCTGGATTTCTGTTGAGACATTCAAATGGTCGAGTCAGAATTTGGTGTAAACAGAATGAGAACATGGATCCATCATGCCTTGTTACCACTGTGCAGGCTGGTGGTGGTGGTGTCATGGTGTGGGGGAGGTTTTCTTGGTACACTTTAGGCTCCTTAGTGTGAACTGAGCATTGTTTAAATACCACGGTCTACCTGAGTATTGTTTCTGACCATGTCCATCCCTTTATGACCACCATGTACCCATCCTCTGATGGCTACTTCCAGCAGGATAATGCACCATGTCATAAAACTCGAATCATTTCAAATTGGTTTCTTGAACATGACAATGAGTTCACTGTACTACAATGGCCCCCACAGTCACCAGATCTCAACCCGATAGAGCATCTTTGGGATGTGGTGGAACAGCTTCGTGTCCTGGATGTACATCCCATAAATCTCCATCAACTGTAAGATGCTATCCTATCAATATGGGCCAACATTTCTAAAGAATGCTTTCAGCACCTTGTTGAATCAATGCCACATAGAATTAAGACAGTTCTGAAGGTGAAAGGGGGTCAAACACTGTATTAGTATAGTGTTCCTAATAATCCTATAGGTGAGTGTAGGTATATTTATTGCAATGTTTATTCCTCCTGTCCAGCACTCTGGCTGACTGTACTGGTCATATTGAAAGTGCTATATAAATAAAATGGTAATGGTAATTTCTGATTGGTTCTTGTTGATCTGTTCGAGATTGAGGGAGACCAGGACTGGACGAAAATTCTGTTTCTGCTTGATGTAATAACTGCAAAGGCTTTACCTTTTGTTTTAACTTGTCATTTTATTGGTCAGATCAGTTCTGCAGGATCAACTAGGATGAGCTGAAGTTTCTGCTAACAATCAGCAGCTTTTTTCTTTACTGTCTGTTTTTTTCTGAACATTTATCATTAATAGCTGACAGAAGAAACTAACATAGCAATTCAGCCTTAATTTTTTCATATTTTGGAATGTTCTTTTCTTACCTGCCGGAGGTTACGGGTTACTTTAACATCATGCCACGAGTTGTCATTGAATTTCCCATTCACAGGTTCCACAATCGCTTCAAAGGCTCCAGATCCCAGGTTGATAACCAAGGAAACTGCTCCATCCTTCAGGGCCAAGTTGACATAGTCAGCTGACTTTCCTGTGTGAAGGATGAGGCCGTTCCGCTGCCATGTCTTGAAGGAGAGCGTGATCTCGTCACTGCTACTCTGGATCGGGTTCTGGGACAGATCGTAACAGAAGTACTCAGAACCTCGGAAGGTAGCCACATTCTCCTCTCTCGCTGTGGTGAAAAGAAAATGAGAAAAGATAAGAAATAGTTAAAGAGCATATGTTAATCTATCAAGATAGAAGGTTCTAATAAAAGAGACGCAACAGCCTCACTGAAGGACCTGAGCTTCCTGAAGAAGTCCAATCTTCTAAAAAACAACATGACTGTCATGTCTCCAGTTTAGTCTTTCATAAACAGGATAAGAATCACCGAAAAGAGTAGCATTAACAACAACTAGAAAAGCACCTCTGTCAAACACCTCAGTTCCACCACAAACAGAAGACAACTCTTTCTCCTAAAAACATTCCTGGATCTGAACAGTGATCTGGATGAGCTCGTTGATGGATGTGACAAAAAATACTCAAAAAATGAGTTAGCTGCTAGTAAAAAAAACCTGAGCTGGTCAGACAAGCTGCCATCAGCACAGTGCTGAAAGAAAACACAAAGTCATTTTACTTTTCATTAAATGTTGCATGCATTGCATTGATGTTATTTTGTATGTTTAACACAGCAAGATCACCTAAATAAACAAATCTAACTAAAATGTTCCAATTAAAAGACAGTACAGTAAATTCAACAGAGGGAAAAGAAGCAATAATCCAATATTTGTAAAGTGTGTCTCAAATAAGAAATAAGATGATAAACCTACATAAATCCTCAGCATGTGACAGAAAATATGCTGGCAGGAACACAGAGAGATATCACATAACATCAAAGGCATAATCTCACCAGTAAAATGGACTGTCGAAGAGATGCTGAGACGCAGTGGCCATGTTTGGGATCAGATGGCAAGAACCGAATTTGAGAGCAAAGCTACTCATGCTGACTGTATGAAGGTGAAGTAAATCCAGGAGAAAAGAGAGGAGCGAGCAGAAAGGAGCTAACACAGAATAATGGTCCACTCACATGTAATTATCTGTAACAGCATCTTCAATTGACTTGCTGTCTCTTCTGCTAAAATACGGGATGTTGGTTCCAGCCACAATGTCACCCAATCTCCCCAAATCTGCATGTTTTTTCTGTTTTCTCAAAGGAACTTTACTTTTCTAGACAATCAATTCTTAAGCTTCTGTCCATACAAGATAACAAATCCACAGCCAGATACATGCAACTGTTTAGTGACTTTGTTGATATTTTATTTATAATTAGTTGTTAATATGTGATAAAATATATTATAAATGACTTTAAATTTAACATCAATGTAATTAATCTAAACTAAACTGAGTTTAGAGGTTTTATGGTAAATGGCTTGTACTTGTATCACTCCTTTCAAGTCAAAGTTCTTCACAAAACCATGTGTTATTCACACACTCACACATTTGGTGGTGATAAACTTCCCACATGTTGTAGCTACAGCTGTCCTGGAACACACACTGATGGAGGTGAGGCTGCCAGGTGCCACCGGACCCTCTGACCACCACCAAACAGCCACTGGGCCCTAAGGCCACCTCCAAACAGCCACCGGACCCTCTGACCTACACCAAACAGCCACTGGACCCTCTGACCACCACCAAACAGCCACCGGACCCTCCAACCTAGACCAAACTGGCACCAGACCCTCTGACCACCACCAAACAGCCACAGGACCCTCTGACCACCACCAAACAGCCACCGGACCCTCCGACCACCACCAAACAGCCACCGGACCCTCCGACCACCACCAAACAGCCACCGGACCCTCCGACCACCACCAAACAGCCACCGGACCCTCCGACCACCACCAAACAGGCACCGAACACTCTGACCACCACCAAACAGCAACCGGACCCTCCGACCACCACCAAACAGCCACCGCACCCCCCGACCACCACCAAACAGCCACAGGACCCTCTGACCACCACCAAACAGCCACCGGACCCTCCAACCACCACCAAACAGCCACCGGACCCTCTGACCTCCACCAAACAGCCACCGGACACTCTGACCACCACCAAACAGCCACCTGACCCTCCGACCACCACCAAACAACCACCGGACCCTCCGACCACCATCAGAAGACTACCGGACCCTCTGACCACCACTAAACATCCACCGGACTCTCCGACCACCACCAAACAACCACCGGACCCTCCGACCATCAGCAATCAACCACCGGACCCTCCGACCACCACCAAACAGCCACCGGACCCTCCGACCACCACCAAACAGCCACCGAACCCTCCGACCACCACCAAACAACCACCGGACCCTCCGACCACCACCAAACAGCCACCGGACCCTCTGACCTCCACCAAACAGCCACCGGACACTCTGATCACCACCAAACAGCCACCGGACCCTCCGACCACCACCAAACAGGCACCGGTCCCTCCGACCACCACCAAACAGCCACCGGACCCTCCGACCACCACCAAACAGCCACCGGACCCTCCGACCACCACCAAACAGCCACCGGACCCTCTGACCTCCACCAAACAGCCACCGGACACTCTGATCACCACCAAACACACACCGGACCCTCCGACCACCACCAAACAGGCACCGGTCCCTCCGACCACCACCAAACAGCCACCGGACCCTCCGACCACCACCAAACAGGCACCGGTCCCTCCGACCACCACCAAACAGCCACCGGACCCTCCGACCACCACCAAACAGCCACCGGACCCTCCAACCTAGACCAAACTGGCACCAGACCCTCTGACCACCACCAAACAGCCACAGGACCCTCTGACCACCACCAAACAGCCACCGGACCCTCCAACCACCACCAAACAGCCACCGGACCCTCCGACCACCACCAAACAGCCACCGGACCCTCCGACCACCACCAAACAGCCACCGGACCCTCTGACCTCCACCAAACAGCCACCGGACACTCTGACCACCACCAAACAGCCACCTGACCCTCCGACCACCACCAAACAGCCACCGGACCCTCTGACCACCACCAAACCGCCACCTGATCCTCTGACCACCACCAAACAGGCACCTGACCCTCTGACCTACAACAAATAGCCACTGGACCCTGTTGATATCCCCAGTTCGGAAAGGTATTTAAATGGTTCCTCTCTTTCTGAAGAATATTTTACATAATAAAACATCACATGCTTAACAGTTTCAGACTTCCCACATACACAAAACCCATCTGGATGTTTACCCATCACCCTTAAATTAGCCACAAGTCCACAATGTCCCAGTTGCAACCTGGTAATCTTTGCTTGATTTGCCCTGCTCATTGCACATAAAACCCTGCTATTATGAGCCATAGATTGACACTCAAAGTATCTCCTTCACCCTCCCACTCCCTCTGCCACTGCAAAATATTCTTTAATATACTTGCACATTCTCTCTTTCCAAGACAAAAATTGTAATCAATTTCTTTCTTCCCAAGTGCTTCCCTTGCTTAACTATCAGCTGTTTCATTCCCCACAATTCCTGAGTGTCCAGGAATCCACTTAAAATTTACACCACTTCCCACCTTCTCTATTCTATACAGACATCCCAAAATCTCCCATACAATATTGGGTCTAGTCCCAACACATCCACCAGAAACAGCAATCAAAGCAGCTGCAGAATCAGAATAAATATAAACCCCACCACGTTTATTGCACACAACCCAATCCAACACCCACCAGATAGCCAATAACTCAGCAGTAAATAGAGATACATGAAACATTATTGTTCAATATGTAGACTCCAAAACCAACTTTTCCAGAATTCAGGTTTTTCGATCCATCTGTGAATATATGATAATAAACCTCCTTATTAAGATCCACAAACTCATTAACCTGGTTACTTACAACATTCTTATCCAGACCCAAAGAATCTAACTGGACTTCCAGTTCTGGACTTTGCCAGAATGGAACAGAGGGCCATGCTGATCCAACCACATTCTCAGGCTCCAAATCCAACCTACCAGACATTTGGCTAATCTTTCTCAAAGAGTTAGCTTTCCCTTCCTTTTTTTTTAAACTCCCAACAGTCTTCCAGGAGACACCTGGCAGCATTTACCTTTCTAACTCCAGCTAATCTAGCCAAGTACTTAAGTCCCAACTTCCACCGTCTTATTTTTAAAGGAGTTTCCCCCATTTCACTCAGCAGAACAGGTATTGGCATGGTTCTAAATGCTCCACTAAAAATTCTTAGAGCTTTTGCTTGTGGTTGCTCTAACTTTTGTAACAATTTTCACAGCTGAACCATAAATAAAGCATACATAATCCAGTGTTGATCTTATCATTGTCCAATAAATCATCAATTTAAACACTTTGACCCTCTCTAATGAATGCTCACTCAAAACTAAATTAGACTCCGGAATTTTCCTTTTAAAGCCAAAAATCATATATTTACTCTTGGATGATGAAATTCTGAAACCCCACGTTTGCCCACTGATTTACTTTATCTAAGGCCGCCTGAACTTGCTTAATTAAATAATTTATTGTTTTCCCTCTACGCCAAATAGCACCATCATCTGCAAATAGAGACTTCTCATATTCTCCATCAATACCTTGAAAAATATCATTAATCATTATATTAAATAAAACAGGACTAATCACTGATCCCTGGGGTGTGCTATTCTGAATATTAACTATCTTTGACATTTGTTTCCCTATTCTCACCTGAATTGTCCTATTTTTGAGAAAACCCTTTATCCAAAAGAACATACGTCCTCTTACCTCAGCCTCGAACAATTTTTACAGTACTCCCTCCTGCCACATACTATCATAGGACTTTTCAATGCCAAGGAAAACTGCCACCACAGCCTCCTTATTAATAATAGCTTAATAATCCATAGTGTTCCTACTAATTCTAAACCCATTTTGATAGTCCACAAAAAACCCTGAAACCTCCAGAAAATACACAAGTCTTTTCATAACCATTCTCTCCATCACTTTGCAAAGAACTGATCTCAAAGCTATAGGTCTATATGATGCTCGAGAATATGGATCCTTTTCTGCCTTTAATATATGAATCACTACAACATGCTTCCAACCCTTTGGTAATGAACCAGCTTCCCATATGTAATCAAACAGAGCAAGAATCTCTTCAAGTACTAGATCATCCAGGTGTTGCAAAAGTGTGTAACTTAACTGATCTTGCCCTTGAGAGGTATTAGTCCCCACTTTTATTGCCTCTTTCAACTCTTTAAGGGAAAAATACAAATTAAATGAACAAGTTGATCCTTCACTGCTTGTTAGCTTACACTTGTTAATTTCAAAAACTTATTTTCTAAGTCTCTGACTCACCTAAACAGTTTGAGTTATGAACATCTTAAAATACATCTAAGCACATATCAGCTTTATCTTTACTAAAAATAGCCTCCATGACACCATTCTTTAAAACTGGCATATTAGGTCTTTTCCCCTCCATTTTATGCATCCTTGACCAAACTTCCTTAACTGCGGTTTTAGGACCCAGAGTAGTGCAATGCACCCTCCAACATCTCTTTTTGCCTCCTTTACAGTTTTCTGAGCCGAAGCTCTACACCTCTTGAATTTAACAACATTTTGCTCTGTCTGATTTTTCCTTAACTTCTTAAAAGCTCTCCGTCTCCTGCTTACAGCTAAGTCACAATCCTTATTCCACCATGGCACTATTACTCGGTAGCGAGGCAATTTCCTATTTGGAATAGTCTTCACTGCAACCCTCATAATCATAGCTGATAAAGAATCACACATCTCATCAATAAAACAGTCACTTCTCACATCAGTCAGTATTCAGAGAATAATTAAGTCTCAGAGCTCTCTCCACTGCTTCTACCTCCAGTCTTTTGTTGATAATAGTTACCAGAGGAAAGTGATCACTACTAATTGTGTCTTCTTTCATAACTCTACACTCTGCTATTCTTGCCTGAGTCGAACACACACTGTACTTTCCAGAGGTACTTGAATGCATCATGCGCGTCTACACTTAGGCGTAGCGTTTACTATCGCTAGCTAAAAACTGCAGAGAGAGGCGCATTTGAAGCATGGATTCTACCGAGAACAAGAGAACAGACTCCAGCCCAGAACCCAAACCAAGAGTTTTTTCCAGCATGACAAAAAGGGTAGAACTTGAGTTGGATCAACGGAGGTAAACCTTAACGTTTTCCTTGATTTCACTCTCTGAAATGTCAGCACATACACCATAAATGACTCCGACTTATTTCCCTGCCCTCAATGACTTTTTTTACCAGCTATCTTGCCAACTTTACTTGCTTTCCCAACTTGCTTCTTATTTTTACAAACCACAAGAAGTGCTCCACTAGCCAACACACGAGCATCAAAACCCTCACCAGTGACTTTTAAGGATTCAGCTATTTTTAATGGATTTAGAGCTCTGAACCCAACTCCATTTAGTTCTTTCAACCTAAAGACCACTTTAAACTGTTCAACAGCCCTAGCCATTTTTGTTAACTGGACTTCTTCTGAATCAACTAAAGTTTCAGCTCCATGCTTCCTCTGTACTTTTCCTCCTCTTCCTCCAGAAAAAGAGGACACTGTTCTTGCTCCAATCTGTTTATGCTGTTTTGTCTTTTGTTTTAATCAATATTTGTAAAGTGTCCTTGAGTGTCTAGAAAGGTGCTGTTAAATAAAATGTATTATTATTATTATCATCCCAAACCACCACCACTATTAACAACCACACACACACAAGCCAAAGCACTTCAGTCTTCCAGTCCACACAACCAAACCAGCAATTCACAACTCCTCCTCATCCCCCCGAAGTTAAAACCCTCACACTAGTCCCACTTCTTGTGTTTTGCCAAGAATTTGCAGACAAATGCCGCTACCGGACCTTACAGGCCGTCAGCCGACACCCCTCCACAAACCCCAGCAAACACAATTACACTAAATTCTCCCCACTTGATCAGAACATCAAACTTCAACAAACCTGGCACTGGAGACATGAAAAGCCTTGACTTAAATAGAACCCAGATCAACAAGGTGACAGAAATCAAGGTAACGACAGGGCGTGGCTAGGTGGAGTGACTAGGACCAATAGTTCAAGTTTTATTTCAAGTTTATTTGTTTATAAAGTTCCAGTTCATAACAAAATCATTTCAAGGCACTTCACAGAAAAATCAACCAAATAATAATAAAATATTTTCTATCTAAGGAACCAGCTGATTGAATTGTTAGTTCAGCACAATCCCCCATCTTCAGGAGACAGCGGAAAGGAACGACTCCCTTTTAACAGGAAGAAACCTCTAGCAGAACCAGAACCAGAACCAGAACCAGACTCAGGATGCCGACTGGGGTCTGAGCTGACAGGAAAGAGACAAACACTGATGGATTTGGACCAGTCGTCATGTCTATAGAAAGATAAACAGAGTTAAAGTTAATGACAGCAGTAACAATCAACGCAATAACAATTTGATGGTTCTAGTGGGAATATTTCATCCCTTGTTACATACAAAAAAATCAGGTGCTCACATTTATAGACCAGGTGAGTTTTTAGCGTCTGAATTTGATTTTGAAAAGAGAAAAAAATATTCAACTAAATGAAATGGAAGTTCCATGCTGCCAGTTTGTTGAAGTGAACTTTAATCTGAAAAACAAGAGCTTCTACATCCAGAGAAGTTTTAACAGATTATAGAGATTTTTAAACCTTTTTATAGGACAATCTTGCAATAGAACAAGTTGGGCAGTGTTCCTGTTCGTTGGTAGAACCACAGAGACTGTTAAAAGCAAGACTGACATGATCTGTGGGGCATGAACAGAGATCATGACAAAATAATCAAATTCTTTTTATGGCTCAGTCTGCTGTCAGATGTATAATTATTTACAGGATAAATCAAAGATGTTCCCGTTCCTCTGCCTCCAAACAGAATAAACATGTTTATACCTCAAAATAAATTGGATTAAGATACAGACCTACATGAGGGTTCCATGCAGCCTGATGCAAGACATCTCTCTGTTATTAGTACAATAACAAAACTGAGACCAGACATCTTTTTAGAACCCTTCCACAGGACAAACGCAGGTTCAGAGCAGGAGACATTGTCATCTGACTTTTTAAAAAGTCAGAAATATTGTTGTTTCTTTACGTTTCGTTGTCAGACAGCATCAGTGATTAGTTCCACAAAGAAGAAACAAAAACAACAGTTCTGCTTGTCACATTTTTCGTTTTTGGCATCTTTTTTTTAGCTGGTTTCCAACATGGCTTCCCTGCTACTGTCCCCACCTACAGCCCACTGAGATGAAAACACAGCTTCAACCACACCAGCACATCCATGAGCAGGTTTTCTTGCTGGGCTGGAATAAGAACAACTGTTTTGGAGAAAAAAAAAACTCTACAGTTTATTCACTCTGTCTAAAATATCTCTGTCTTACAGATGTGATGTTGCTGGGAAATGTAACCGTAGCCTTTGAAATATGTAATGAACTCAGTAATGAACTGAGAATGAAAAGAACGTCTTTATGGCTGAAATGAGAATGAGGTGAGGAGATTGTTATCACCCTGTAACGGTTTTAATGACATCCGTAAGCTGTTCTATTTGGAGCCTCGGTTTGATGGATGATCTAGAATGAGTCCTGCGAGGGGTTGTCCATAAAAATGTCAGAGAGCTGGCAGAAGAAAAAGCTACAGCCACAGTAAATATCTACAATATTTCAGGAATGCTACACACACTTGGTGGCAAAGACCTGAATGTCTGATTCTTTCAAATTGGAGATGATATTGTAAATAGTATCAGGTAGCAAAGATGTGTTTCCATGTATTTGGAGCTTGGCTGCGTCCGTCAGGACAACGTGCTGGAGTTTTGTTTCCTTTGTAGGACTTGTGTTCTGTTTTTCAGTTCTGGGGTTTCTTTTATGTTTATACTCTGTGTTTACTGCTTGGGCTTCTGTCACTGCTCAGTCTTTTCCTTGGTGTCTTGTTGCTTGTCCTACTTGTCTTCAGCTGCTTCACATTCATCCCTCCCTGTTAAAAACTGTCTCTTTGTTCCAGTCTGTTATATTTGTGTTGCTCCTGTAAAATCCTGTTTGTTTCGTTTCCCATGCTCCACCTGAGTTTTTCTTCGTGATCATCATCACTTACTCCTGCAGTAAGTTTGTTTCTGCTGCCACATCAGCCCTTTGCTTTATTATTCAAGAGTTTTAACCTGTCATCGAGCTTTCTGTGCATTTGGTCTAGTGTTCTGTCTCTGCACCCTGTCTCACTTTCAAAGTGTCAAATTCTATTGTTTCATTAAAACTCTGTATAAAAAGCTCATTTTACATATTTGGTGTTTTGAGTTGTTTCTAACAGAAAATATCCTGAAAGTTCTGAGCCTCTGTGGTTCTGAAGACATCTCACCGGTTCAGAGCCTGCGTTCCATCCAGAGGTGGTTCTGCTGGTATGAACATAGTTACAGAGGCACCAGCATGTGCAGCTTCAGAAATTACCTAGAGCCCTCGTTAACACACCTGTTCTTTCCATCTTTCCAGTCCAAATATACAGTGGGGCAAAAAAGTATTTAGTCAGCCACCAATTGTGTAAGTTCTCCCACTTAAAAAGATCAGAGAGGCCTGTAATTTTCATCATAGGTATACCTCAACTATGAGAGACAAAATGAGGAAAAAAAATCCAGAAAATCACATTGTCTGATTTTTAAAGAATTTATTTGCAAATTATGGTGGAAAATAAGTATTTGGTCAATAACAAAAGTTAATCTCAATACTTTGTTATATAGCCTTTGTTGGCAATGACAGAGGTCAAACGTTTTCTGTAAGTCTTCACAAGGTTTTCACACACTGTTGCTGGTATTTTGGCCCATTCCTCCATGCAGATCTCCTCTAGAGCAGTGATGTTTTGGGGCTGACGCTGGGCAACACGGACTTTCAACTCCCTCCAGAGATTTTCTATGGGGTTGAGATCTGGAGACTGGCTAGGCCACTCCAGGACCTTGAAATGCTTCTTACGAAGCCACTCCTTCGTTGCCCGGGCGATGTGTTTGGGATCATTGTCATGCTGAAAGACCCAGCCACGTCTCATTTTCAATGCCCTTGCTGATGGAAGGAGGTTTTCACTCAAAATCTTACGATACATGGCCCCATTCATTCTTTCCTTTACACGGATCAGTCGTCCTGGTCCCCTTGCAGAAAAACAGCCCCAAAGCATGATGTTTCCACCCCCATGCTTTACAGTAGGTATGGTGTTCTTTGGATCCAACTCAGCATTCTTTCCCCTCCAAACACGACAAGTTGAGTTTCTACCAAAAAGTTCTATTTTGGTTTCATCTGACCATATGATGTTCTCCCAATCCTCTTCTGGATCATCCAAATGCTCTCTAGCAAACCGCAGACGGGCCTGGACGTGTCCTGGCTTCAGCAGGGGGACACGTCTGGCACTGCAGGATTTGAGTCCCTGGCGGCGTAGTGTGTTACTGATGGTAGCCTTTGTTACTTTGGTCCCAGCTCTCTGCAGGTCATTCACTAGGTCCCTCCGTGTGGTTCTGGGATTTTTGCTCACCGTTCTTGTGATCATTTTGACCCCACGGGGTGAGATCTTGCGTGGAGCCCCAGATCGAGGGAGATTATCAGTGGTCTTGTATGTCTTCCATTTTCTAATAATTGCTCCCACAGTTGATTTCTTCACACCAAGCTGCTTACCTATTGCAGATTCAGTCTTCCCAGCCTGGTGAAGGTCTACAATTTTGTTTCTGGTGTCCTTTGACAGCTCTTTGGTCTTGGCCATAGTGGAGTTTGGAGCGTGACTGTTTGAGGTTGTGGACAGGTGTCTTTTATACTGATAACGAGTTCACACAGGTGCCATTAATACAGGTAACGAGTGGAGGACCGAGGAGCCTCTTAAAGAAGTTACAGGTCTGTGAAAGCCAGAAATCTTACTTGTTTGTAGGTGACCAAATACTTATTTTCCACCATAATTTGCAAATAAATTCTTTAAAAATCAGACAATGTGATTTTCTGGATTTTTTTTCCTCATTTTGTCTCTCATAGTTGAGGTATACCTATGATGAAAATTACAGGCCTCTCTGATCTTTTTAAGTGGGAGAACTTACACAATTGGTGGCTGACTAAATACTTTTTTGCCCCACTGTATACTGTGAAGCAGACCTTTGGCTCAACTGCACCGAAAAATTCATAAAAGGACCTGAAATAAACGAGACTTGATAAAACAGAGCTGCAAAGGTGAAATAACGTCCAGTGTTTTTGGAACAGTAAAAATTGAACAACTTCTCCTACAAGGGAACAGTAAGGCTGTAATTTTAAAATCCTGTGTTTTCTTGGTCCAGTTTCACATCAGCTGCAACATGAACTCAGTGGCTGTTTCAGCTCTTTAATTATAAAACGATAAATGACCCAAAAGCACTGATAAATGAATAATAGTGATTGTTTTGCATGAATCTTTCATGTTACAACTGTGACATCAGGATCAGACTAATAGTTGAACACAATGCAGCTGTTCATAAGTGATTGTCTCATACATGATAAAAATGACATTATGATTTATGACATGTGGACTTTCATGCACATCTCATCTCATTTGATTCTGACCAATCATGTGCTGAGTAGTTAAATGAGCCTTTTGTACTAAACAGTCAGAATATTAGGTTCCATATGTGGAACTATGTTTTATGTTTCATGCACATGTAGCTCCATGAGAGTACCGTGTATGATATTTGCTGGTAGAATCAGTTATTGTGCAGATGTGTGAACATACACATCGAGACTCTGCAGTGTGATACAACAGCTCAGTAGAAAGAAGAAGATCAGACATGTCTGATGTTCTTCTACTGAGATAAAACCAGGCAGGGACTTTACTGCAATTCAAAAAGCCTCCAAACACATCCATCTACAGACAGTCATTAGTTTCTATTCCAGAGGATAAGTGTTGTTCCTGCCCCACTTTTCCTGAATAACAGCTGCTATAGTCATTTATTTAGTTATTGATCTTTGCTTTTCTTATTTTATGGCCTTCATATCGTTTCCTAACCAGTAAAACTTTCTGCCGTCTTTATCCGCCTTCTAAGTTCAAATACATTTGTTGTTGCAGTTTTGATGTATGAGTTTAAAAAAGATTTTTTAGCTAAAAGCTACTACGTTCTACCAACAGAACCTCCTGCCACCACTTTTACCACCAGACGTCCTCTCCACAACACACTTCAGTTAGTGAAAGACAGCTGCATTCACTACATCTTGTATCTTATTTATCTTGTATCAGAACCAGTAGCAACCAATAATAAGATATACATGATTGCAAAATTAATACATCATAAAACCTGCATAAAGTCAAGTTACAGGAGGTTTCTAAACTAGACCAGACCCCTCTGACCCCACTGTTATTGCTTTGATTGTTACTGCTGCCATTAACTTTAACTCTGTTTATCTTTCTATAGACATGACGACTGGTCCAAATCCATCGGTGTTTGTCTCTTTCCTGTCAGCTCAGACCCCAGTGAGCCGGGTTCTGGTTCTGGTTCTGGTTCTGGTTCTGGTTCTGCTAGAGGTTTCTTCCTGTTAAAAGGGAGTCGTTCCTTTCCACTGTCTCCAGTTGTGCTGCTCAGGATGGAGGATTGTACTGAACTAGCAATTCAGCCCAATCAACTGGTTCCTTAGATAAAAAATGTTTTATTATTAATTGATTGATTTTTCTGTAAAATGCCTTGAAATGACTTTGTTATGAACTGGAACTTTATAAATAAATAAACTTGAAATAAAACTTGAAACTTGGACGGGGATTAGGAGTGGGAGGAGGTGCCTGCAGATAAGACCCCAGTATTTTATCAGTAATCCATGTAGAACGGCAGAACCTGCTGAATTAACTATAAATTGAGTCTCTTCAAAAATAAACTGAAGCCATTTGTCCTGCAAATCTGGATTTTTTAATAATATTTACATTGTGTAAGTCCAGCTGGAGTGTAGCATGACAACACTGACAGTCGGCCATGTTTGCTACTTAACATTTGAGCTAACTTTGCAGGTGTGGTCTCAACTGCACCAGCTGATGAATATTAATGAGCAAAATCCCTGTGACATCACAAAGATAAGATGTTTGAATACAGCTGATTCCTGCACCTCGTTTAAGTGAAAAAACAAAGAGACAAGTTACTGAGCAATTTTCACACCCTGTATAAAACAAAGAACATTTGGACCTAAAATATTAAACATAAATCTCAGAAAAAACATTTATATGGCATGGTATTTGTAATTAGAGGAGCATAGAATTCACGTAAACGCAAGATAAAAATGTAGTTTTGAAGATTAGGGGGATAGCCGACTCACTGACCAGGTAAAAAGCTGGATCCAAAGTGTGGAAGCCCGAAAACTAAATGTTTTACTCAAAGTCTTCAATCTCAGGGTGGGATGAGGGCTTTCATCCTGGTAACGTAAGATAAATAGATAGGAATATTTTTTTAAAGTAGAATGGGGCTTGATCTGAATGACTTTGCAGATCAGAAGATAGTAAGGTGATTTGATGGAGAGGTAACAGTCTTATTGGAGTTTTGTAGAATTGTTGCCTTGCAGTGAAGTTAGCATCTTCTTTCTGCGCATGCATGGGTTTTCTCTCCGAGTACTGCGGATTCCTCCAAAGACCAAAAGCAGACATGAAGTTAAATGTCAACTCTAAATTGGCCCTAGGTGTGAGTGGCCCTGTGATGGATGGGCAAGGCACTTCACCTGCCTTACCTGCTTGGTGGTGGTCAGAGGGCCTCTGGCAGTGTGTCCCAAGGCAGCTGTAGCTAGGATACTGTTTACTGTTGCTCTGTGAGACAAATGAAACTAATTTGTAGAAGATGGCAGAAGGTTGAGTAGACTTTGTTTGTTCGGTCCACATCAGTGGACTGTCTGAGGCTCATTTACCAAGACTCTGGTTCACTCTTTTTTGTTGGACTGAACGGTTGCTGTGAAGTCTGAGAAACTCCTTCGTGGACCTGAATGATCAGCTGACAGAGTGACAGTCTGTTCAGCGCCTGAGCAGCACAGACGGAGGAGCCGAGGACAGAAGCAGCAGATTGAGAGAAGTTTTATCTGGAGTTGTGCTGAATATGAATGAGATTACTGGGTTCCTCCTTCCTCTCAGGGCAGGAATATGAAGGAGACTCTGCACTGCAGCAGCGTATCAAATGGAGCTGTGAAACTACAACTTCAAAGGTTCACGCCAAACTAAAACATAACAAGTGGACACAAGCAGAAAGGCCCAAAATGGCTGTCCTGTAAATGCATTCAGAGCTCTGAAGACATGGACTCCACTTGAGAATGTGGTTCTGTTGGTTATGAGTTTCAGGACAGTTCAGGCAGAAAAACACGAGCTCTGAAATTCATCAAATCGTTTACACAATTAACTCTCAAACATTGTGTGTTTTTAAGGATCTTACTCTGAGATTTAACACAAACAGAAATAAATACTGAAATAAAGTGAACTAAAAGACCGAGAGGACTGATTCCCCAGCAGACTGTCAGACTGGACAAGGATCCCGCTGTGAGAACATGAGACACTGTATCAGGGTCAAACATCAACTCAGTTCATCATGTGTCATGAAAGAGACATGTAGCACACAAAAGACATAATTAAACATCCTCATGTCTCTTTTCCCTCAGATGTTGCAGCTCGTTTCACTTTCAGAGAGACATTTATAACCAGTCCTGGTTCTCAGGGGAGACCTTAGGGTTGTTACTTGGTCCTTACTGTGTCTCTTCAGAGCTCCTCTTTGTTTCTGGTTCCTCAAGCTTCTATAGAAAAAAAATTAAGAGGAACCAGTAAAATATATAAATGCTGGAAACAAACATTGAGAGTTCATGTTGGATTGTTTACAGGTTTGATTGATGCTGTTGACATTTATTATTTAGCTTTTACATTTTCCACTTGGAGCTTCTGTTATTTACTGTAACTGCTTTGTGTTTAGAAATGATGTTTGAAATGTGATGCAGTCAGATAAAAAGAGTTTACAGGAAGGGACGCAGATCAAAGACTAATACTCTAAATTTGTTGATAAAAATTGATGCTTTTCTGTATTCTATAACACAAAAAGGTCAAATTCTGCGTGTCCACACCGCGACGGTCCAGTTGTCTTATTCTGTGAATTCTTCAGTTTTAACGCGATGCAGCTGTAGTCAGCTGTGAGACACACCGGTCTGACTGACTGACTCTACTTTTTAAAACTAATTTTAGAGCTAACTTGTGATGTAATATAAAACATTTCGTTTACCATCTATCTGCTAAATGCAGAATAACACTGAGTTTATAGGAAACAATAGGTGTCTTTATGACTTTGATCCGTCCCACTGATAAACTGATAAAGAGATGCAGCACCAGCTGATCAGCTGTCAGCTGGAACGTTGGCGCTCAGGCTGAAAAAACAAAACAGCTGGACTCTTCATTGATTTGATAATGAACCACGTAAAAATTCAAGCAGCTCTGCCAAATCAATGTTAAAAGTGGTAAAGAGGATTTTCTAGCAAATTTAGACGTCAAATTTACTTTAAAATCATTTTATCATCTTGTAGCGGTCTTGTACTTCTGGTTTCCAAAAGAAAAAGTTATAATATTCATAAATCATAGACCTGGTGGGGCATGAAATAAAGTAGCCAATAGATAACGAACCCATTTTGTTATCAATTATACTATACTATACTATACTATACTATACTATACTATACTATACTATGAACTATACTATTTTCTTTATATTACTGGAGATCCTTTACTATTTTACTCTGTAGACGGTACTTTTTCTTATGAACCTCTGTAATCAGCCCAAGTGGTCAAAGCATGATGACAGAAATAGAAAATGGAACGAGAGGGAATGAAAAGAAAAGGTTCTATGGGAATAATCCTCAAAGTGCACAGAATGATGAGATGGCTGAGAGAAACAGAACAGGGACCGTAGCAGAATGAAGATGGTGGAGGGGGAAGGCGTGGAGATAACCATCAGTAATTTCAGCATGCTGCTGGATTTCCATTTGTTCAGTGGACCAATGGAGCATCGAGTAGCTCTGTGGTCCTGAAAATCCCTGCAGCAGGGGTGGGGGCACTGGACCGAAATCTTAGAGGAGCAGGAGACAGGGTTGCTGCCATTTCATGGTTAACAATGATTTCTGCATATACACATTTCAAACCAAATTATTCAGGCAATATTTTAATTAACTGATGTTGGAAGATTTTAGGTTACTTCAAGCATCATTTATACAAACATGACATGGTGACGTGATAGCTAACATCAAATTGATGATTTCGTCAGCTACAGTTTGTCAGAGAATCGGTTCTCTAGCCAGAGAACTCAGAGGTCTGATGATCATCATCACTATTAAGAGCAACATCAGGCATTAGAGCCTCATTCTGGTGAACCAGGATTTGACTGACTGCTCTCACTTCATGCAGGATTTTAAAATAGAACTATTTTGATAAAGTTCCCTAACTCCTTCATAACCACATTTTCCCACAACACTGAACTTCACTTTATATCTGAAAATGTTATTGTCCAGCTGATACAATCTTTCCTCCTCTACTAACTTAAAACTGATGACTTGTGTAAATGTTGTGGATCCTAAAGTTGAGTTTACACAGGTGAATCTCAAATCCTTCAGGATAACGTTGCTTCCTGATTTCTGCTTCTGCTCTGTCCGAGGACAAACGCACATTCCAGCTGCTCCTGCTTATCTTTGTCCTCCCCCACTGTTCCAGCTTTTGTCTGCGTGTCTCTGTGTTTCTCTGTACTGGCTGCTGCAAACTGAAAATTTAAAAATGGATCTGGTTTCATGGTCACTCAACGCACTGGACAAAGTTTTTCAAACTTAAGGCTGAAAAAGGGGGAGGAGTCATGCCCAGAGTTGACCTTCCCGGCGGGGTTTACCATGGATTCCTGGGGAGAGTGGAAGATGGTATGCCTGTCTGTTCTGACGGTCGAGGACGTGGAAGATGTTTACATATTTGGATTATTGATCATGGGGTACCTGCTGATCAGCGTTGGTGGTTACCTGATGTATCTACACATTCTAAAGTTATGGATTAGATGGGCTGCATCTGGCAACACCTGGACTAAAAGATGCCAACAGACTGTGGAGAGACAAAACATCTGAGTTGTCCCAGCGACGGTGTCCTTGATAACTCTTCATCATACGACACAATACTGATCTGCACACACACATCCACTAAAGGTCCTCGACATGTCTTGTGAGTTGTCCCCCGCTAAGGCTGTCTGTTCAGTCTCAAATAGCGCCACCCAGTGGGCGCTGCATGACAGGAATTTTTTTATCCTAACCTTCCTCATGTGTCCTTTTTCTGTTTCAGCATATAAGTTTATACGTATGTATGTATATGTATGTGTATGTATGTGTATCTTATACTCTCATTGGCGCTGCACAGTGGCTGCCTCGGGGCGTGAGAGTGAAAATAAGTCTCCAAAAGAAATTTCCCTGCATATCCTACTTGTACGATTGTGTATGTGACAAATAAAAAATCTTTGAATCTTTGATACCATTTCTTTCCCCACAGAATAATTCAGTGATTTTTAAAGCACTTTGAATAAGATGATGAGTTCATGTTTCTTCCTGCTGGAAAGCTTTGGATCCAGCGGACTGAACGTTCAGCTAATGTTTCCTCTAAGAGTGTGTGTGTGTGTGTGGGGGGGGGGGGGGGGGGTAGACAGGATCATCCCTCATTTCATGGATGTGTGGGAGAATGAGCACATGTGAATGTCCATGCATGGATGCACACACACGCACACACGCACACACACGCACACACGCAGAAACATAATTCTCTGGAGCATGAAAGTGAGGTTGGCTTCATCCTTTCAGGCTTTTCATTTACTACCAGACATAATGTCACCTCCATCACAACACACACCCACGCACACGCACACACACACACACACACACACACACACACACACACACACACACACACACACACACAAACAATCATTGGCTATTATCTTGACTGTTGGAGCCTGTGCAGATAGTTAATGAAGGGCCGTTGTTGCCATTTGTCAGCTGATGGTCACCATGGTTACAAGGAACTGGGGAGTGAAGGGGGTCTTGATACCTTAGAATAAGAGGATAAAGTTAAAAAAAAAAAAGTGTTTTTGTTTTTGCACCAAACACTTCAAAAAGAGTTGGCCTACACGCTTCATTAACCTCCTCCAGTATCAACAAGGTTCGGTTCGTCTGGTTGATCGTCTTCTCCTCTCGCTCGGGGTCAGACTCTGGCTCCAACATGTACGGCAGGATGGAAAACTCCTCCCACATTTTTTATTTTTTTAATTTGTGAATAAATTTGTCTTCAGCACGTCCAACAGATTTAAAGGAACTGCACCAAAACCAGTTGTTCTGCAGACCCTGTCTGATCAGGGGTAGAAGAGCAGCATATAAAACTACTATAATAAAAAATCCAGACCTAATAACTGCTGTTCCACTACATAAAAACTACATGATTTAGATGTAAAAAAAAAAAAAGAATTTAAAAGCATGATATTTCCTTAGGGTTGCCAACCGTCCCTTAAAAAACGGAATCGTCCTTTATTTCGAAAAAATGTTACACGTTCCGTATTGAACTGATAAGGAACGCTATTTGTTCCATATTTTCGAGAGTATAGTCCTCACAAAATAAATCAATGTCATGTAAATGGACGGCAATCTTGTCACTCTGTTTATTCTTTTTCTTTTTTTTCGTTTTGGTCACCAATGAGCTAACAATACACTTGAAGGGGGTGGATCAATAAACGTGTCGTATCAGCTCATTGGTCAAGGTGGGCCACCGTTACCGGAAACACAGGACAGCGTCAACAAAGCAGCACATGGATGTTGCCGGCTTAGACTCCGAGCACTTATTTGACGACAATGAGGCTCCCACAAGCAGTAATGCTACGACACCCCCCAAAAAGAAGAAAAGACGATTACAAAAATACAGACAAGAGTGGGAAAAAGACCACACGTGGTTGGCGAAAGTGCACGACAACGTCTTTAAGGCGAACTGCACTGTTTGCCGCCGAGTTTTTTCAGTAGCTCATGGAGGGATATCCGATGTAACATTCACAGTTTTATTTCTAACTGTTTTAAGTTAAACGGGACTCTTACTGAAAAGAAAGACAAACTCAAAGACAAACTTTTCTGCCTGTGAGGCTAAACACAACCAGTATTTGTTGAGGAAAGATTTTGATTTTTTTTTCCACTGAATAAATTGTGGAATAATTGTTTTATGTACATTTGTTTTACACATGCATTAAATTTAAGTTGATTAAACATCCTGAGTTGGGGAAAAAAAAACACAGAGTGGGTTGATGTGGATGTGTGCGGGGGTAGTGTGCATGTGTGTGGGGGGTGTTCCTTATTTTTTTTACAGGGAGTTGGCAACCCTAAAGTTAGTTGAACCCTAAGAACCCCGTAAGAGGCTGAACTGGTGGTTAATGTTCGTCACTATGAGGTTAGAATAGCTACATGTTCATATCAACACAAACAGAAATCCATCAGATGGATTCAAACCATCAAAAGAGTTTGCCAACAGCACTGTGACCTCTAATGACCTTGTCTTCCTAACCAGTAGTGTTCATCATGGAGTCGGTCATTTGCAGCTAGCTTCATCTCTAGCTAAAGTTCTGACCTGCATCCATGTGGGAACAGTAAGGGAACATCCCAAACTGTTCCCACACAGTTGGAGCATGAAGTTCTCCACACACTAAGGTCACATGATGTTTGGAGGTCTGTAGTTACTGACTCTACAGGAAGTAACTGAGTTCTGTTCATTGTGGTCCTCATCATGTTCTGACCCGTTCTGAGTTCCTGTCTGAGTAGCTGATGTTCCCCACTGCTTCCACTAACAGCTGATGTTTTTATAATCTCACGTGCTGTAAAATATTTATGACTGTTTCTTTATTTTAGGTAAGAAAATAAGCAGAAATTTTAAATTTGAAGGATGAATACAAGAGAATGAAGCTTTTTTTTTCTAAAAGTCTGAAACTTTTCTTTTGTCTTTATTAGTCATTGAACTCAACAGACTGCAGTTTGTCCTTAAAGAGTTTGTTTCAGTGAAAGAATTTATTTATTTTCTATTTCTCTCTCTGTTTCTTCTTATTCCTTCACAGTAAAAGCCTCTCTGTGACTCCTCTCCTGCCACCAGTCACAGTTTCTCTCTGATTTGTAATCATGCTCCCCTGATGGACAGTTTGTCCTTTAACTCTGAGACATAATTGCATTTTGAGGGGGACAGATGACACAAGGGGCACATTAATCACAACACTAAAGTGATTTCTGAAGGACAGTTGTAAGGTGGTGCCTCCACACAGTGTGTTCAGACAGAAGTGGACGTCTGCAGCAATGAGATGTGGCAGGCCTAATGCTGCATGCACACACCGGCCTAATGAGAAGACACGTGGCTGAGAAAGATGAGACGCCTGTCACCCTCGTCTCAACACCAACACACTGTCCGTGCGCTGTTCCAGATGGATGAACGACCTTTCAGCAAAGCAATATGTTATAATTAAGATTATTGTGATTTAACTGAATTACACAAGTTAAATGATAGAAAATGAAAATGGTTCAAACTTTTTTAAATAAGGATTTATGTGATTGTTTTTCATAACACTCCAGCAATAACTTTGATTTGTGTTTACGTTATGAACATATTGTATTGGACTTCACTTTCAGTTCTTTTGATTTCCTATTTCAGTCACAAAAATAATTGCAGATACATTTATAATCAAATAAATACAGTGAATTCTTTCAAGTTCTTACAAGCTCAGGGTTATTTTGCCCCTTTATACTTCAGGTCTTTTGTAGAGCCTTATTTTGCTCCCATTTTAGTTATTCAGTTGTATTAAATTATTAATATGAATAAACTTACTTAAATTAATGATAATTCAATCAAACTCATTTCTAAAAAAATAAAATTTAAAGCAGGTAGAATTTTTAGCCTGTTAATCCTGGATGATCCTTTTCTTTGTGAAGTCCATTTCCACAGGTCTTCATTCATAAACTGCTCATTTTCATATCTAAAACAAAACATGATCTATAATGTAGTTCTGCTGTTTAGTCAGAGCACAATGTGCGACAAGCAGATATCCTCCAACAAAACATTTAAACTACAACATTTCCTAGTTTTCATTTCCATGTACACAGAAATAAATCTTCACACTTCTGGATTTTAAAAACAAACTATTGCAGCAGCAAATAGAAGGTGTACTCACACAGACACACAGAGGACTTTGACAGGCTTTCCTGAGGCTAAGTGGTATTAACCTCTTTTCCCTCATGGGACCAGGACAAAAGCCCCCCAGGAGGGCTAATAATCACATAATAATCAACCCTCCCCTTCACTGACGATCCACCAACTACAGGCCTCAGGTTTCATGAATCATACATGAAAACGTTACCATAAAATTTGGTTCAAACTTGCAATTCAGAATCAGGTTTAATGGGCCAGTATGTTACACACACTGAATTTACTCCAGAAAAACAACATAATCACTAAGAAATAGGTGGAGAAAACAGACAAACAGACATTATGAGACATAGAAGACAGAGACATTCAGCAGCATCATCCACCATAAATGTCTGATTGGTGTTTGAAGCTGTTTATACAGATAAAATCTAATTATTTCCATGAGAGAAGAAGTTATTTCTTACATGTTTGTTCAACATGGTGACGGTCTGGAGGGAGAAACTGGTCTTGGGTCTGGTGGTTTTGGTGGATCTGTAGCTCCACAGGATATCTTCTCTGCTGTTTGCAGATAATGTTGTTCTCTTGGCTTCTTTAAATCAGGACGTCCCACGTGCACTGGGGCTGTTTGCAGTTGAGTCCTCAGCAGAGGGCGGAAGGAGTCATGAGCTTTGGATCATGACGAAAGGACCAGATCCAGGATACAAGAGGTCATAATGAGTTTCCTCTGCAGGGTGCTTGGGCTCTCCCTTATGCCATTTTCAGATAGGTGTTCTGGAATTTTTGTGGACAATTCCATCCGGTCTTTAACTGGAGTTGTCTTTTCAAATACACCACTTTTTTTCTGGAACGTTTCCTTTTAGCTGCTTTCACAGGGCAAGAAATGTTCCAGAGGATCCTGAGGATTATCTGGGGAAGTTTTATCTGAATATGACGTAAACTTAGTGCGTACATGTGATTTCCCCAAACAAAGGCATTCTTGCAAAGATGGCAGATGAAACAGCAGAACTACTCTCAGTGCATGTCTTTGTGATGTGTGCAATTCTGCGCACATGGATACACGTAAGACATCAATGATGAAGCTGAAACGAAAATAGAAGCATGTTCTTATACACTGCGTTCACGTGACATAGATACGTCATCAATGTGTGCGTTCACAGCATTCCTTCCCTCCCTCCCCCTTTTCCCCACCATCCCTCCAGCTTTCCCAGAACATTTCCTGATTGTCTGAACACAAACACTCTACCACGAAAAGTCTGCTCTTGTTACTGGAAAAGATTATCTGTACAGATTGTTGAAGGTTGTTTTCAGACTCAAAAGCAAAACAGACGAAGTCCTGTTTGAAAGGGTCTTTAGAGATGGTGAGGGTGAGGAGCTCGGAGTAGAACTGTTGCTCCTCCACGTTGAGAGGAGCCAGCTGAGGTGGCTCAGGCATCTGTTTAGGATGCATCCTGGTTGCCTCCCTAGGGAGCATGTCCCACTGGGAGGAGGTCCCTAAGACAACCAAGAACATGCTGGAGGGACAATGTTGTGTTGGGGTCCCCATGAGGAACTGGAGGACGTGTGCATGGAATGTTAGGTATTGTTTTATTTCACTAGTGCATATTTATGTTATCAGCTGTTCATGACATGATAAATCCATCTAGTAAAAAATGATATATTTTTAGAATGTGAGTGTTTTCTGTAGAAGCTCAGTCATCAGTCATGTGTCTCATACTGTTAGTGACAGATCTTCATACTACTGAACCTCTGCTGATGTTATAGTTACACCTACAGAGTTGAAAAACAATGGATGATAAATGAAGCCCATTGTGTGTGTGTGTGATGTTTGGAACAGCTGGGGGTTGGCAGTATTAAAGTGGGAGTTACCGGTGTGGAACAGACCACATGCTCCTCTTTTATTGGCTTATTTTCTTCCACTAACATCCATTTTCTTGACTATTCCTTACTTTCACTTCTTTTCACTCCTCTTTTAATTGAAAGTGTTGAAACACCTAAAGCATCTGAAAGTAAAAGGGCTTTTTTTAAACATACAAATTGAAAATAAAATACAGATTTAAATATTAATAATATGCAACAATCAAATGATTAAAAACAAAAGTTAAATATTCAAGTGTTGCAAGACTTGATATGAAACCACTAACTATTCCAAAAGCTTGATTTACTTATCTGAGGAATGTGTTTTACACTGGACTTAATTCAGGTTCAAGGTAGGGTTAGGCGGTTTACCGGTTTGTACCGAAAACCAGTTTTTTTTTTGGGTTATGATATAAATTTTTCACATACTGCTATACCTGTGAACAACACCCGGAACATTTGCAGTAGGAACGTGTTACTGTGGGGACTGATTTCAGTGCTACACGCTAAGACTGCACGATAAAAATAACATTTTGAATTAAGAATGGCTGCTAGCGGGGGCTGTAACAGCGACTCACAGATGACTGACCAAGAACAACTTATTCCAAAAAGAGGGGCCACGTCTGTAGTACGGAATTTCTTCAGTTTAAAAAGGTCGGACTTCATTTGCGATAGCTGGCGGCTAGCAACTTAGCTTTAAGAGTCTGTCAACAACAAGACGGTACTGTGCAAAAGACAGTATAATTGACTATTTAAAGCCAATCTAATGCAGTAATGTTGGTTGTATAAACAAATAACGTCAAATACCGTAAAACTGATATAATTAAAAAAAAAACGTGGTATGAACAATTTGCCATACCGCCCAGCCTTAGTTCAAGGATGTTCTTGCTTTCAAATCCACCTTACAAACATCCAATAAGCAACTGGAAAACAACACACTGACCATGAACAATTGTGCACAAATGAGGATGAGAATTCAAAAAAACTAAATAGAGGAGAAAACATGAGGGAGCCAGAGAGGGAGAGGAGGGAGTGATGAGGGAGGTTAGGATGTAGGATCTGGAGGCAAAGAGATAAGAGCTCCCCCTCTCTGAGCTGTCATGTGACTGGCGTTTCACAGCAAGCATCTGTCTGATGAAGATAGCAGGGGCCACCGCAGTAATCTGCTGGATACACAACACAGACACACAAACACACTTGCGCATATGCATGCACGCACACACACTCAACCACCCAGCCACACACACACACACACACACACTAAGGAAAGCACACCTTATCAGTGATCGGATTTAATCAGGTGAGATGCTCATCCAGACCTGTTCACTCAGTAAACTGACACTGTTATTCCAACACAACAAATTTTGAGAAAATAAGTTGCTCAAATGTTGTTTATAACAGCTGTGTGCGTGCGTGCGTGCGTGCGTGCGTGTGTGTGTGTGTGTGTGTGTGTGGGTTTGTATTTCTGACCTCCTGAGGACCCGTTTCCTGACTTTTACTATCTTTCTGGGGTCCGAGGGTTCTTGTGGGGACCGAAGCCTGGTCCCCATGAGGGGGACTCCCCTTTTTAGGGTTAGGGGTTAGGTTTATAGGTATGGTGTGAATAGAGTTTTAGTTAGTCTTAGGGTTAGTTATAGATCAGTAATGGTTAAGGTTAGGAAAAGGGTTTGGGTTAGGTATAAATCTAGTTACTAAAATCAATGGAAGTCAATGGACGGTCCCCATAAGGATAACAAAACACACTTGTGTGGGTGCATGTGTGGGCGTGTATGTTGCTTAGACATTTGAGCTGCCTAGTGGGGAGGGAGATCGAACACTGGGGCTCAATCCCTGGAGCTGCAGGCTCTGTGTCGAAGTATCTTTGGACAAGATACTGAACCTGCAGCATTCATCCAAAAGGCTTCTTCAGTTCTGATTCTGGTTTGTGAGTTCCCGGTTTAAAAGTGGTGTGTCTACTCTTGAATGTAAAAGCGCTTCGAGTGGTCAGTAAGACTAGAAAACACTAAACGAAGACACAATATTTACATTTACCTTTTAACCCTGATCCAAACACATACTAGTATCAATGTTAATCAGAGTAAACCTTTGTCAACTTCAGGTGAGTTTTAATAGGTGAAATGTCTGTCAGTGATCAGTCACCACAGAATTCTAACAGTCCTGTGGTTCGTTCAGCAGAATTGAACAGTTGTTAATTTTTCAGAACAGGATTTGGATTTTTTGTTTAAAATCTTTTTTTTATCCATCTTGATGACTTGAGAAGTCATGACTAAGTATTTTTTGTGCTAATAAAGTCTGGAGAAATGAAGATCCTGCACCCAGCACAGACAAGTGGGGCATCACTTTTCACATGAGGATTTTAAAAAGTGAGTCCTGTTCTGTAGCTGTTCTGTGGAAATGCATAAACTTGTTATAATATTTGAATAAATGAGTCAAAGTGCTGTGTATTCAAGCAGGGAACTTGACTTACTTTGCAACATCTGCTAAAAGTCTTCCAGTTCAGAGGACATTCTGATCTGAAGTAACTCTGTAATGGCTGCTGGAGAAATAAGCCTTCACAGCTTTTGAAGCATCAAAGGCAGCTGATGAGCATTCTGTGTGAAAAATAATGGACTTCTCTTATCTGGGCATATAAATGTTAAAAAGCTTAGTGGGCCAAACGCGCAGCCCTCAGGTATGTCACAATAAGCTATCTTATTTTCTCCTAACAGTACACAGCTCAAGGTTTCCACTCGCTCCCTTTGAGGGACTTTGCATTAATTTTAAAGGCTGAAGGGAATGTTTTGTAGGCTGAATTATGCTGATGGGAATTACACAAAATGGAGTATCTAGGAGCAAGATCAGTCTGTTATAGGCAGTCACCTCTGCAGTACATGGAGCCAGCCTGATGTGGTGTGTATATCCGATTAGCGTTCTACACCATCTGATAGCACCAACACTTTAATTTACCAATGAGCCATAATGCTGAGGTCACCTTCAACACTCACACACTGTTTCTTCAGGTTTTTTCTTCAGCACACAATCCATACTGAGATAATTCCTCTCTGGGGTCAAACGTTTGATAGCAGCCAGCCAGAATCACAGTTAACTGTTTCTCCATGTACAAAGTAAAGGCTGGTGCACTGGTAGAAAACAGAGGACATCAACTTTAATGGACAGCTGCCACTAAATGCTCCTTTTTCATTCTATATTCACTCATGTTAAAACAGTTACAATATTCTGTTCAGGAAAATGAAGCAGTGACGATGAAACCAAAAACCAGGTTTTATACTTCAGTCCATAGTAACTCTCATCTGAATAATGTTGGGAAGGCTGTGGCTCAGAGTGCTCGTCTTTAGATCAATCTTACAAGAACTTGTTGTGCACCTGTACGTGAACAAAAACTGGTGTAGAGCGGTTATTGTTCAGGAAACATTGTGCACTAAAGACATTGAATTATTATCAGTATCATATCAACCAGCCAGAGAATTTCCTCAGTTATTTTTATCTCTGGTTTATACGCTGACATGGCCACTGAAACTGTCATCAAATCAGTGCAGCGGCTACAGGGGATTCCACCTGACACTCCACGTTTTATCCTTAGAGACTTCAAACACTGCGGACCTGCAAAGTCCTTCTTCAACTTTTATTAGTATGTGACTTGTCTCACCCGCCATGGAAAGTATCTTGACTTCTGTTTTGAATCCATGAACGGTATCTTTTTGCAGACCTTCAGTAGGAATGTCGGATCACAGTGCGGTTTATTTAGTTCCGTCATCCAAGTCTATGCTAAAGAAAAACAAGACAGAATAACGTTTGGTTCCAGTCTGGTCAGAGGATTCAGTTCTTTGTCTCCAGGAGTGTTACACTGATTAACTGGAGCGTCATGACACTAGCTCCTTCTCTGTTTTCAATGATATCTCTCTCTTGGATTTACATAAACTAGTTCTTGGTATGAAACCCTCAGGCTCTCCAGAGGACCCCATCCCTCCAAAATTGCTAGTTGAGGTCTTCCTGGTAATTGGCCCAGTTATTCACAGCATCATTCATACTAGTCTTGTCTCAGGTGTTGTCCCATCTTTTTTCATACATGCGGTTGTCCAACCTCTGTTGAAGAAATAAGGCTTAGACAACAACAACTTCTCAAATTTTCATACGATTTCCAAACTACCTTTTATATCTAAAGTCATGGAGCAAATTGTCTATAATCAGTTAATGCAGCACCTGGATGAACATGGTTTGTTAGATCATTTCCTGTCAGGATTCAGACCCCTGTATAGTACTGAATCTGCACACATTTGTGTTCTAAATTACATTTACTACTAATGATTTAGGCTGTCATGTTCTTCTTTTGCTTCTTAACCTCTCTACAGCATTCAACACTGTTGATCACTCCATCCTGATCAAGCGCTTGGACTCCTGGGTTGGTCTTAAAGGTGTAGTGCTGGACTGGTTTCATTTATATCTGACAGACAGGAGTTTCCGTGTCTGTATTGATAATTACTCTTCTTCATCTGTCCTGCTCACTTGGGGCGTCCCCCAGGGTTCAGTACTGGGACGCCTTCTTTTCACCATTTATCTTCTCTCACTACATTATGTTCTGAAGAAACACAAGGTCAATTATCACATCTATGCTAATGACTGTCAACTCTACCTTTCAATAAATCCTCAGGCCCCGACTCATTCCATTTTGGACTGTCTTTTAGAAGTGAAAACTTGGCTGGCTTCCAATTTTCTACTTCTAAATGACAGTAAAACGGAGGCTCTTCACTTCTAAAAAAACGTGCCACTCCAATCCCAGATCTCTCTTCTCATTCTATTAATCTCAAGTCCTGTGTAACCAGTCTGGGTGTTAAACTTGACTGACTCGTCCATGCTGCCTCAAGTTAATGCCTCCATCAAGTCCTGTTTCTTTCAACTCTGTCATATTACCCGACTTAAACCCATTTTCAAAAGGAAACACCTGGAATCAGTCATCCACTTTCATCACATCCAGACTTGATTATTCAAATTCTGTCCTCTATGGTGTTAACAGGTCCTCTATGGTGTTAACAAGTCCTCTCTTGACCGTCTGCAGAAAGTCCAGAATGCAGTAGCACATTTTCTCACCAACACAGACAGGCAATCTCACATCACTCCAATTTTGGCAGAACTTCATTGGCTTCATTGACAAATCTCTTCATAATCTAGCTCCTTCCTATCTCTGCTCATTCATGACAATTACATTAAGATCTGCTGAACATTTGCTATTACAAACCCCATGTATGAATTATAAATCTCATGGTGAACGGGCTTTTTCATTTACTGGTTCTACATTATGGAACAATCTCCCTCTCTCCATGAGGCAATCAACGTCTATAAGTTCATTCAAATCTCGCCTGAAAATCCATTTCTACCCTGGAGTAGCTCCCTGAATGAAGGTTTGGTTTTGCTTTTATTCCCTCCTCTGGTGTGGTGGAGTCTGCAGCTGGATGAGTACGGAAGGATCTGTTGTGCATTGGTGCCTGCCGGATCTTCATGAGGTAGCTATGGAAACAGGACAACAACTTGTGGCAGCCATCTTGCTTCCAGGTCTCTTGTCTTCTTTACTGGTGGTTCCCATGCAGACCATAAGAAAAACACAACCAAAATACAAACCAAATGGGGTAGAACCCTGGGGTTCGTAATAAGGACCATCCAGTGTCCACAATGAAGATAGGTCAAACTTTTTTTTAAATTTAAAGTGAAACACATCCTTCTTAACCAGATAAAAAAAGGAGACACTTTTTATTTTATTATCGGTGCACACTTTATATATAAAAAAGGAAACAATGTTATAAAGACAAGCTTGGATGGAATCTGGGTCTGAAAGGTTCTGGGTAACTGACAGATAGATTTGTAAATCATCTGCATACAGATGGAATGACACATCATGACAGGATATCACAGAATCTCAAGGAAGCAAATACAAAGAAAACAAAACAGGGCCCAAAATGTAACCCTGTGGCACACCAGAAGACAGGGGAACTGAAGAAGATGACAAACCATTAATCATCACAGAAAAAAATTCTGTTACATAAATATGACTTCAACCACTGGAGTACAGGGCCTTGATGGCCCATAAGGTGGGCTAGGCATGTCAGGAAGATAGATAGCTAAATGTGTACAAATCAAGAAATCAAATTAAAGGAGGGAGATCAGGATGTTGACTCCGGAAAAAAGAATGCTGTGGTCTAAATGGAATGTAATTTCCCAAAATGGAGAAAACCTGATGTCAGAAAATTGTAAACAGTGTTCTTAAGCAGTGTTGCCCGGAGCACAGTCGCTTGATAAAACTGTTAATGCAAACTTTCCACATTTGGAATAAATGGGGAAGAAGAGAAAAGATGCAGAGATAAAACAAAGTGCACTGATTGTGTCTGCAGTAGAAGCTCAGGTGGATTCTGGGTAACTAGATGCTCTCACACAATCAGAAACAGCAGATACAGTCTGGAGTTTGATGACTGCAGCCATCACATGCAGAGTCAAATGAATCAGCTGCCAAACATACGTATGTTAAGAGTGTGTGCACACACACACACACACACACAAGTTTGTTTTGTTATCCTTATGGGGACCGTCCATTGACTTCCATTGATTTTAGTAACTAGATTTATACCTAACCCAAACCCTTTTCCTAACCTTAACCATTACTGATCTATAACTAACCCTAAGACTAACTAAAACTCTATTCACACCATACCTATAAACCTAACCCCTAACCCTAAAAAGGGGAGTCCCCCTCATGGGGACCAGGCTTCGGTCCCCACAAGAACCCTCGGACCCCAGAAAGATAGTAAAAGTCAGGAAACTGGTCCTCAGGAGGTCAGAAATACAAACCCACACACACACACACACACACACACACACACACACACACACACACACACACACACTGCCCATGGCAGAAATCAATAGGAGGAAGATAAAATACACTTCCATTTAATTAAGATAACCAGCACACTCTCCTTCATAATCTCTCCCCCTCCTCCACCCTCCTATCCCTCCATTTCTCCTGTGCTGCTGCCTGTGTTAGTCCCCTCTGGGAGGAGAAGTGTTGTCACTAAGAATCTAAATTTAATCGTTTCCCAGATCTGCACCATGTCTTTTATATTCCCTGGAGCGTGTTCTTGCTCCCCCACCCCCACAGCCTCCTCTCTGAAATGTCGTCTGGGGAGTGTTTCTGCAGCCCAAATGGGTTCGCTGTAGGGCGATTTGACGGTTGCAGTCGGCATCTTGAACTGAGTGGGTTACAGTCCTCCACTGCATGCATCTGAACTACAATACACTGGTGCTCAGGTGGAATCTACAAAATGATTTTAAAGGTGCAATATGGAACATTTTCATAAAATGCAATCTTTTTACCAACATAATGCCTCCACGGGGTGTTTAGAGGGTTGTATAATGAAAATACACTATTTCTTTTAGAAATTATATTTGAAGTAAAATATAATAAAATATTTATTCTGACGGGCACGACGTTCCATTTTGTTTACATCTACCAGCCAATAGAGGGCAGAGTAGCGGGCACCGTTGTGGGTTGCCTAATACAGTGCATAGTCCATAATATCAAGGCTGACAGATTACGCACAGATTAATGACCCAGAACAACTTATTCCAAAAAGAGGAGCCACATCTGTAGTTTGGAAATTCTTCAGATTCAAAAGGTCAGACTTGGCTCAAACAACTAGCATTTGCGGTAGCCAGCGGCTAGCAACTGAACTTGAAGAGACTGTGCAACAACAACACGGTACTGTGCACATGACAGTAAAACTGACTATTTAAAACCAATCTAATGCAGACGTGCTGTACTTATTAAAAGATAATGTGGGTAACATTGGTTGTATAACAAAATACCATCAAATACCATAAAACTGCAGGGAAGGGTACAAATTCTTGTCTCTGGGGGTGTACCCTGTAGTCCAGGTCCACTTTTGTACCTTATGAAGTTGCTCCACTAAAACAGTAAAATTATGCCACATTTTGAAGTTTTAAACCAACATTCTGAAACATAATATTGAAAATGATGGAAGAAACTTAATAAAATGGAGATTAACCAGCCTTGACCAGGGTTGCAGGTGCACTTGAAATGGTACAAATTTGTACTTTATATCAATTTGAACACTCTAAGGGGCAGTTCTGGCCTTTTAAAGACCAATAATGTACTTTTAAGGGAACATTTTAAAACATTTTACCTATTGGTACAAAAATGTCCTTGTCTCGTACCTCTATTTCTGAGAGTGTATGATCAGCAGGACTGGAGACTGATCATGATTAGTGAGCGGAAGGCGTGATATTTTGTTGCCCTTCTTGTTGGAGGAGCAACTGGAGAGTAGTGAGGATCAGAGTGGGTTTGGTAAGGAATTTTCGTGGCATCGGAGCACACGCGGGGGTCACGAGCCTGGCACCCCGATAGCTGGAGGCCTTGTGTTGTGTGTGTGTACACACTGGATGTTGTTGTGGTGTTCATTTTCCATATTCCACCTTTTAATTCAAATAAAAACGTAATTTAATTAAAAATGTTATTATTCTAAATCTGTTTTCCATCTCCATGTTATTCTATCTCCTTTTTCTTGTACTAAGTTCTACATCATATGTTTTATTAAATTAATTTCTTTGTGTTGTTGTTCTTAAGAGCAGGGTTAGGGTTCGGACATGAGTTTCATATATTTCATGTAAATACAATTTGCAGCTAAACATTAAAGTGCTTGTTGAGACTGAGGAGTGATTGTTCTTCCATGAACAGTTCTGCACACATATAGTTGTTTAAAAAAAATTTCTTTTTTAATAGATTTTTTTCTTCAGACTGGGTATAAGGCCTGCAAAGGAAAGAACTGTTCTCAAATTTAATTAGGAGTTTGTAATGGTATATGCATATACTCCCACAAAACCCTGCAGCATCCCAAAATAAACTTTAACCAGATTCTTTCTCTTCAGAAGCTACAGCTTCCTTCAGATCATTCGCTTTCTCTCTCTCATGAGTTAAACTTTCAGAAGGAAAACAAATCTAACCAGTGCAACAGAGTGTTTCAGATAACTGATTTCCTTCAAACATCTATAGGTTGAATTATCTGGGTTTCAAAGTGAGCACAATCTGTCTTGTTGTTGCATCACACACCTGATCCTTCATCTGAAACACTATTCTTTACTGCGCGACAATGTGATGACACTCTGAGTCTTTGTGCACGCTTCCTGTTCACATCGACCCAAGTCCTTATGGATAAACCTCAACACACACAGACTAATTCAAACTCTGATACTAAACATTATTTAGGATTTCTGTTTGTGAGACTTCAGAGTTCCTGCCTGAGTCAGACCATGACCTTTCAAATGCCTTGAGGTTTGTTCCATCAATCAGCAGCTATCCACCCGTCCAACTGGTATTTTATTCTCAAAAAATACATTCATGTTGCCTTCAGTAGACACAAATTCATTTAAAGGCATTTTTATTTGTGGTGGGACTTGGGTAAATGTCAAATAAAACAGTTGTGTCAGCAGGTCACTTGCAATGTCACCAGGGACACGAGCAGATCAATGAGGGACCTGGAGACTCAGGTGGTAGAACTGCAGGGTTTCCACAGGAAATCAAGGGGTTTTAGATTCCCTCAAATCTAAAAAAGCTGTTTTAGCCAACCTGCTGGGCACGACAGCTAAAGGAGCTCTGGTCAGGTCACGTTTCCTTACCGTCACAGAGATGGACAACTTGTCTCACTTTTTCTTTGGGCTAGAAAGAAAGAATGGCCAGAGAAAGATCATTCACTCTCTGGTATCTGCTAGTGGCTCTGTAATCACAGCCTCTCTGCAGATCAAGAAGTTTGCTGTAGGTTACCAAAAAAAAACTGTTCAAGAGTGAACTGCAAGGGAAGCCTGATGGGTCCAATAATTTCTTCACTGGTCTTCCTCAGGTTGATGCTGAAAAAACTGGAGGCTCAGCTGACCCTGCATGAACTGCACACTGCTCTGATGAGGGTGGTAGAGCTCCCAGCATCGATGGGCTTCCTGTTGACTTCTACAAGGCCTTCTGGTCTGTGATGGGTGAGGATTTGTTGGACATCCTTACTGAAAGTCTACAGAGAGGTCAGCTGCCTCTGAGCTGTAGAAGGGCAGTCACCACCCTGCTACCCAAAAAGGGAGACCTGCAGAACCCGAGGAACAGACAGCCAGTCATTTTGCTCTGCACGGTCCATAAGATAATAACAAAGATCCTGGCCATCAGACTCAAGATGGTGATGGCCTCTGTCATCCACATCACATCCATGATGGCGTTGTACTGGTTAACTCACAGAAACAAATTAATGTCTTGGTTAAATCTACATCACTGATTGGTTGTGTCTCTTCTGCCAATATAAACTGGGGGAAGAGTGAAGCTGTCCTGGTGGGGGGTCGGTTGGGGGATTGACTCAAGCTACCCGGAGGTCTGGTCTGGAAGAAAGAAGGTTTCATGTATTTAAGGATTTTTCTTGGTAACAACACTTTTTACAGAAAAACTGGGAAACATTCTGGACAAGGTCAACGGTTGACTCTTGAAGTGCAGGGGCATGTCCAGAAGGGTGGCCCCCGTTCCAATTAGACTGGCCACCCCAGGTGCCCCCCCCCCCCCAAGCAGAGACAATCAAATTCAATCAATATTCTTACATTAATCAAAGAAAATGTTTAATGAAAGTGTGCCATTGACATTGTGCTTTGTTCTATCCCCAAAAATGCTTGGACACCTGTCCAACAACCAGTCTGGTCCATCAGTGGACTGCGCACACACGGCAAGTGTTTCCTTGGACGGAGCCTTTGGAAAGGTTCTGTACAGACCACTAGCGGAAACAAATCGCAACTGAGCAGGGGGCGGAGCAAATGACTGGGCCTTTTTTTCTTTACCATGTCCTGTCTGGCAATAAATTTGTAAATTACTCTGCAAAGTCAAACCAAAGTTTTAATGAATATGAAAATGTTTTGAGAGACTGTTAAGCCTAAATTCCCATTAGCTCATCCTTTTTTCCTTCTATGTTGTATTTGTATGTATTTTTCCCCTTTTAATTTGTCTTTTGTTTTTTATAAGTAAACTTTAGATAAACAAAGACAAAATTATAATTTGTGATCATCATAAATGAGTTCAACTAGAACTGGGTCAGGAAGCACAACCCCAGTGCAAGGATTAAATAATTAATTAAGGTTAAAAAGTTTAAGCACCCCTCCTTAATGTTACAAAGCGCACAGTAACATCTGCATAACTGCCTGCTCTGAATTATAGTATGGGTTTGTTTCCACCAATCAAAGGGCAGGTTACATTACAGCAGCCAGCACACACTGAGAATGAAGCTAATGAGAAGGGAAAGAGGTTAAAGCTGGTTTTGAAAGAAAAACAGCTGCAAAATATGAAAAGACAAAAGGGAAGTTCAACTTATTAAAGAGGAAATAGTGTGAAAGAGATAAAAGATGAGAAAGCTTAAAGAGATCCAGGAAGAAAGAGAATTTATGAGCAACGTCATATCCAAACAAGACAACAGAAGTGTTACATTTCAGCTCCTGACAGTAAAACAGGACTCTGCAGCTGCAGACAGTTTCTTATCATTCCTCTCTGTAACACAGAGCAGACATGTAAATAGAACCAGAACCCAGTCTCTTGTCTTACTAACAGCCGGTAAGACAGATCCAGTGAGTGTGTGTAGGTGTGTGTAGGTGTGATATCCAATAATGTCAACCACCTCACAGAGTGATTAAAAACAGACGCAAGAAAGGAAGATGGAAGGTGAAGGAGGGTGAATCTCCAGGAGCTCACACAGGCCCTGCTGATCACCGACAGAAAACACTACAGGTAAAAAAAATCAGGATGCAACAAATCACAACTGTAAGAAGAGCACAACTAACCATAACCCTAACCCTACACACACTGCATACACACACTGCATATATACACACTGCATACACACACTGCATATATACACACTGCATATATACACACTGCATATATACACACTGCATACACACACTGCATACACACACTGAATAACCACACACTGCATACACACACTGCATATATACACACTGCGTACACACACTGCATATATACACACTGCATACACACACTGCATACACACACTGCATAACCACACACTGCATACACACACTGCATACACATATTGAATAACCACACACTGCAAACACACACTGCAATACACACACTACATATATACACACTGCATACACACACTGAATAACCACACACTGCATATATACACACTGCATACACACACTACATATATACACACTGCATACACACATTGAATAACCACACACTGCATACACACACTGCATATATACACACTGCATACACACATTGAATAACCACACACTGCATACACACACTGCATATATACACACTGCATACACACACTGCATATATACACACTGCATACACACACTGCATATATACACACTGCATATATACACACTGCATACACACACTGAATAACCACACACTGCATATATACACACTGCATATATACACACTGCATACACACACTACATATATACACACTGCATACACACATTGAATAACCACACACTGCATACACACATTGAATAACCACACACTGCAAACACACACTGCACACACACACTACATATATACACACTCCATACACACACTGAATAACCACACACTGCATATATACACACTGCATACACACATTGAATAACCACACACTGCATACACGCACCCACTGAATACAAGCGCACACTGCATACACGCGCACACTGAATACAAGCGCACACTGCATACACGAACACACTGCATACACGCGCATACACGCGCCCACTGCATACACGCGCCCACTGCATACACGCGCCCACTGAATACACGCGCACACTGCATACACGCGCACACTGAATACAAGCGCACACTGCATACACACACCCACTGCATACACACACACTGCATACACGCGCACACTGCATACACACGCACACTGCATACACACACACTGCATACACGCGCACACTGCATACACGCGCACACTGCATACACGCACCCACTGCATACACGCGCCCACTGCATACACGCACCCACTGAATACAAGCGCACACTGAATACACGCGCACACTGAATACAAGCGCACACTGCATACACACACCCACTGCATACACACACACTGCACACACGCGCACACTGCATACACGCGCACACTGCATACACACACACTGCATACACGCACCCACTGCATACACACACACTGCATACACGAACCCACTGAATACAAGCGCACACTGCATACACGCGCACACTGAATACAAGCGCACACTGCATACACACACCCACTGCATACACACACACTGCATACACGCGCACACTGCATACACGCACACACTGCATACACGCGCCCACTGCATACAAGCGCACACTGCATACACGCACACACTGAATACACGCACCCACTGAATACAAGCGCACACTGCACACACGCACACACTGCATACACGCGCCCACTGCATACACGCGCCCACTGAATACACGCACCCACTGCATACACGCACCCACTGAATACAAGCGCACACTGCATACACGCGCACACTGCATACACGCACCCACTGAATACAAGCGCACACTGCATACACGCGCACACTGAATACAAGCGCACACTGCATACACGCACCCACTGAATACACGCACACACTGCATACACGCACCCACAGAATACAAGCGCACACTGCATACACGCGCACACTGAATACAAGCGCACACTGCATACACGCCACCACTGCATACACGCAGCCACTGAATACAAGCGCACACTGCATACACGCGCACACTGCATACACGCACCCACTGCATACACGCGCCCACTGCATACAAGCGCACACTGCATACACGCGCACACTGCATACACGCACCCACTGAATACAAGCGCACACTGCATACACGCGCACACCGCATACACGCACACACTGAATACAAGCGCACACTGCATACACGCGCACACTGCATACACGCGCACACTGCATACACGCACCCACTGAATACACGCGCACACTGCATACACGCGCACACTGAATACAAGCGCACACTGCATACACGCCACCACTGCATACACGCAGCCACTGAATACAAGCGCACACTGCATACACGCGCACACTGCATACACGCACCCACTGCATACACGCGCACACTGCATACACGCGCACACTGCATACACGCGCACACTGAATACACGCACCCACTGAATACAAGCGCACACTGCATACACGCGCACACTGAATACAAGCGCACACTGCATACACGCACCACTGCATACACGCGCCACTGAATACAAGCGCACACTGCATACACGCGCACACTGCATACACGCACACTGCATACACGCGCACACTGCATACACGCGCCCACTGAATACCAACGCACACTGCATACACGCGCACACTGCATACACACACACTGCATACACGCACCCACTGCATACACACACACTGCATACACACACACACTGCATACACGCGCACACTGAATACACGCACACACTGCATACACGCGCACACTGCATACACGCGCACACTGCATACAACACACTGCATACACACACACACTGCATACACACACACACTGCATACACACACCCACTGAATACACGCGCACACTGCATACACACACACTGCATACACGCACCCACTGAATACACGCACACACTGCATACACACACCCACTGCATACACACACACTGCATACACACACTGCATATATACACACTGCATATACACACTGCATATATACACACTGCATATATACACACTGCATACACACACTGCATATATACACACATGTATATATTGCATACACATATTGAATAACCACACACTGCAAACACACACTGCATACACACACTGAATAACCACACACTGCGTAAACATATTGAATAACCACACACTGCAAACACACACTGCATACACACACTGCAAACACACACTGAATAACCACACACTGCAAACACACACTGCATATATACACACTGCATACACACACTTAATACACACATTGAATAACCACACACTGCATACATACACTGCATATATACACACTGCATACACACACTGCATACACACACTGAATAACCACACACTGCATACACACACTGCATATATACACACTGCGTACACACACTGCATATATACACACTGCATACACACACTGCAAACACACACTGCATACACACACTGCATATATACACACTGCATATATACACACTGCATACACACACTGAATAACCACACACTGCATACACACACTGCACACACACACTACATATATACACACTCCATACACACACTGAATAACCACACACTGCATATATACACACTGCATATATACACACTGCATACACACACTGCATACACACACTGAATACCCACACACTGCATACACACACTGCATATATACACACTGCGTACACACACTGAATAACCACACACTGCATACACACACTGCATATATACACACTGCATATATACACACTGCATACACACACTGAATAACCACACACTGCAAACACACACTGTATACACACACTGCATATATACACACTGCATACACACACTGCATACACACATTGAATAACCACACACTGCAAACACACACTGCACACACACACTACATATATACACACTGCATACACACATTGAATAACCACACACTGCAAACACACATTGCATACACACTGCATACACACACTTAATACACACATTGAATAACCACACACTGCATACATACACTGCAAACACACACTGAATAACCACACACTGCATACACACACTGCATATATACACACTGCATACACACACTGCAAACACACACTGCATACACACACTGCATATATACACACTACATACACACACTGCATACACACACTACATATACACACACTGCATACACACATTGAATAACCACACACTGCATACACACATTGAATAACCACACACTGCATACACACACTGCATATATACACACTGCATACACACACTGAATAACCACACACTGCATATATACACACTCCATATATACACACTGCATACACACACTACATATATACACACTGCATACACACATTGAATAACCACACACTGCAAACACACACTGCACACACACACTACATATATACACACTCCATACACACACTGAATAACCACACACTGCATATATACACACTGCATATATACACACTGCATACACACATTGAATAACCACACACTGCATACACACACTGCATATATACACACTGCATACACACATTGAATAACCACACACTGCAAACACACACTGCACACACACACTACATATATACACACTCCATACACACACTGAATAACCACACACTGCATATATACACACTGCATATATACACACTGCATACACACACTACATATATACACACTGCATACACACACTGCATACACACACTGAATACCCACACACTGCATACACACACTGCATATATACACACTGCGTACACACACTGCATATATACACACTGTATATACACACTGCATACACATATTGAATAACCACACGCTGCAAACACACACTGCATACACACACTGAATAACCACACACTGCAAACACACACTGCACACACACACTACATATATACACACTCCATACACACACTGAATAACCACACACTGCATATATACACACTGCATACACACACTGCATATACACACACTGCATATATACACACTGCGTACACACACTGCATATATACACACTGCATACACACACTGCATACACATATTGAATAACCACACACTGCAAACACACACTGCACACACACACTACATATATACACACTCCATACACACACTGAATAACCACACACTGCATATATACACACTGCATATATACACACTGCATACACACACTACATATATACACACTGCATACACACATTGAATAACCACACACTGCAAACACACACTGCACACACACACTACATATATACACACTCCATACACACACTGAATAACCACACACTGCATATATACACACTGCATACACACACTACATATATACACACTGCATACACATATTGAATAACCACACGCTGCAAACACACACTGCATACACACACTGCAAACACATCTTGCATACACACTGCATACACACACTGCACACACACACTACATATATACACACTCCATACACACACTGAATAACAACACACTGCATATATACACACTGCATACACACACTGAATAACCACACACTGCATATATACACACTGCATATATACACACTGCATACACACACTACATATATACACACTCCATACACACACTGAATAACCACACACTGCATATATACACACTGCATACACACACTACATATATACACACTGCATACACACATTGAATAACCACACACTGCATACACACACTGCAAACACATCTTGCATACACACTGCATACACACATTGAATAACCACATTGAATAACCACACACTGCAAACACACACTGCACACACACACTACATATATACACACTCCATACACACACTGAATAACAACACACTGCATATATACACACTGCATACACACACTACATATATACACACTGCATACACACATTGAATAACCACACACTGCAAACACACACTGCACACACACACTACATATATACACACTCCATACACACACTGAATAACACACACTGCATATATACACACTGCGTACACACACTGCATATATACACACTGCATACACACACTGCATACACATATTGAATAACCACACACTGCAAACACACACTGCACACACACACTACATATATACACACTCCATACACACACTGAATATGCACACACTGCATATATACACACTGCATACACACACTGCATATATACACACTGCATACACACACTCCATATATACACACTGCATATATACACACTGCATACACACACTGCATACACATATTGAATAACCACACACTGCAAACACACACTGCATACACACACTACATATATACACACTGCAGACACACACTGAATAACCACACACTGCATATATACACACTGCATACACACACTACATATATACACACTGCATACACACATTGAATAACCACACACTGCAAACACACATTGCATACACACTGCATACACACACTTAATACACACATTGAATAACCACACACTGCATACATACACTGCATATATACACACTGCATACACACACTGCATATATACACACTGCATACACACACTGCATATATACACACTGCATATATACACACTGCATACACACACTGAATAACCACACACTGCATATATACACACTGCATATATACACACTGCATACACACACTGCATATATACACACTGCATACACACACTGCATATATACACACTGCATATATACACACTGCATACACACACTCCATATATACACACTGCATACACACATTGAATAACCACACACTGCATACACACACTGCATATATACACACTGCATACACACATTGAATAACCACACACTGCAAACACACATTGCATACACACTGCATACACACACTTAATACACACATTGAATAACCACACACTGCATACATACACTGCATATATACACACTGCATACACACATTGAATAACCACACACTGCAAACACACACTGCACACACACACTCCATATATACACACTCCATACACACACTGAATAACCACACACTGCATATATACACACTGCATACACACACTACATATATACACACTGCACATTGAATAACCACACACTGCATATACACACTGCATATATACACACTGCATACACACACTACATATATACACACTGCATACACACATTGAATAACCACACACTGCAAACACACATTGCATACACACACTGAATAACCACACACTGCGTAAACATATTGAATAACCACACACTGCAAACACACACTGCATACACACACTACATATATACACACTCCATACACACACTGAATAACAACACACTGCATATATACACACTGCATACACACACTGCATATATACACACTGCATATATACACACTGCATATATACACACTGCAAACACACACTGCATACACACACTGAATAACCACACACTGCGTACACATATTGAATAACCACACACTGCAAACACACACTGCATACACACACTGCATACACACACTGTATAACCACACACTGTATACACACACTGCATATATACACACTGCATACACACACTACATATATACACACTGCATACACACATTGAATAACCACACACTGCAAACACACATTGCATACACACTGCATACACACACTTAATACACACATTGAATAACCACACACTGCATACATACACTGCATATATACACACTGCATATATACACACTGCATATATACACACTGCATACACACACTGCATACACACATTGAATAACCACACACTGCATACATACACTGCATATATACACACTGCATACACACACTACATATATACACACTCCATACACACACTGAATAACCACACACTGCATATATACACACTGCATATATACACACTGCATACACACACTACATATATACACACTGCACATTGAATAACCACACACTGCATACACACATTGAATAACCACACACTACAAACACACACTGCATACACACACTGCAAACACACACTGAATAACCACACACTGCAAACACACACTACATATATACACACTGCATACACACATTGAATAACCACACACTGCAAACACACACTGCACACACACACTACATATATACACACTACATACACACACTGAATAACCACACACTGCATATATACACACTGCATACACACACTACATATATACACACTGCACATTGAATAACCACACACTGCATACACACACTGCATATATACACACTGCATACACATATTGAATAACCACACGCTGCAAACACACACTGCATACACACACTGCAAACACACACTGAATAACCACACACTGCAAACACACACTGCATATATACACACTGCATACACACACTACATATATACACACTGCACATTGAATAACCACACACTGCATACACACACTGCAAACACACACTGAATAACCACACACTGCAAACACACACTGCATATATACACACTGCATACACACACTACATATATACACACTGCACATTGAATAACCACACACTGCATACACACACTGCATATATACACACTGCATACACACATTGAATAACCACACACTGCAAACACACACTGCATACACACACTGCAAACACATACTGAATAACCACACACTGCAACCACACACTGCATATATACACACTGCATACACACACTACATATATACACACTGCACATTGAATAACCACACACTGCATATACACACTGCATATATACACATTGCATAACACATTGAATAACCACACACTGCATACACACACTGCATATATACACACTGCATACACACACTGCATATATACACACTGCATACACACATTGAATAACCACACACTGCATACACACACTGCATATATACACACTGCATACACACATTGAATAACCACACACTGCATACACACATTGAATAACCACACACTGCAAACACACACTGCACACACACACTACATATATACACACTCCATACACACACTGAATAACAACACACTGCATATATACACACTGCATACACACACTACATATATACACACTGCATACACACATTGAATAACCACACACTGCATACACACACTGCATATATACACACTGCATATATACACACTGCATACACACACTGCATATATACACACATGTATATATTGCATACACATATTGAATAACCACACACTGCAAACACACACTGCATACACACACTGCAAACACACACTGAATAACCACACACTGCAAACACACACTGCATATATACACACTGCATACACACATTGCATAACCACACACTGCATACACACACTGCATATATACACACTGCATATACACACTGCATATATACACACTGCATATATACACACTGCGTACACACACTGCATATATACACACTGCATACACACACTGCATACACATATTGAATAACCACACACTGCAAACACACACTGCACACACACACTACATATATACACACTCCATACACACACTGAATAACAACACACTGCATATATACACACTGCATACACACACTGCATATATACACACTGCATATATACAGACTGCATACACACACTGAATAACCACACACTGCATACACACACTGAATAACATTCACACACCCACTACAAACACGCACACACTGCATACACACACACAGCATACACGCTCCCACTGCATATATACACACTGCATACATGCGCCCACTGAATACCAACGCACACTGCATACACGCGCACACTGCATACACGCGCCCACTGAATACCAACGCACACTGCATACACGCGCACACTGCATACACGCACACACTGCATACACGCATTGAATAACCACACACTGCATACACACACTGCATATATACACACTGCATACACACACTGAATAACCACACACTGCACACACACACTACATATATACACACTCCATACACACACTGAATAACCACACACTGCATATATACACACTGCATATACACACTGCATACACACACTACATATATACACACTGCATACACACACTGAATATACCACACACTGCATATATACACACTGCATACACACACTACATATATACACACTGCACATTGAATAACCACACACTGCATACACACACTGCATATATACACACTGCATACACATATTGAATAACCACACACTGCAAACACACACTGCACACACACACTACATATATACACACTCCATACACACACTGAATAACCACACACTGCATATATACACACTGCATATATACACACTGCATACACACACTGCAAACACACACTGCATACACACACTGCATATATACACACTGCATATATACAGACTGCATACACACACTACATATATACACACTGCATACACACATTGAATAACCACACGCTGCAAACACACACTGCATACACACACTGCAAACACATCTTGCATACACACTGCATACACACACTGAATAACCACACACTGCAAACACACACTGCATACACACACTGCATATATACACACTGCATATACACACTGCATATATACACACTGCATACACACACTGCAAACACACACTGCATACACACACTGCATATATACACACTGCATATATACACTGCATATATACACACTGCATATATACACACTGCATACACACACTGAATAACCACACACTGCATACACACACTGCATATACACACACTGCATACACACACTACATATATACACACTGCATACACACATTGAATAACCACACACTGCAAACACACATTGCATACACACTGCATACACACACTTAATACACACATTGAATAACCACACACTGCATACATACACTGCATATATACACACTGCATACACACACTGCATACACATATTGAATAACCACACACTGCAAACACACACTGCACACACACACTACATATATACACACTCCATACACACACTGAATAACCACACACTGCATATATACACACTGCATACACACACTACATATATACACACTGCATATACACACTGCATATATACACACTGCATATATACACACTGCATACACACACTGCATAATACACACATGTATATATTGCATACACACATTGAATAACCACACACTGCAAACACACATTGCATACACACTGCATACACACACTTAATACACACATTGAATAACCACACACTGCATACATACACTGCATATATACACACTGCATACACACATTGAATAACCACACACTGCATACACACACTGCATACACACACTGCATACACACACTGCATATATACACACTGCATATATACAGACTGCATACACACACTGAATAACCACACACTGCATACACACACTGCATATATACACACTGCATACACACATTGAATAACCACACACTGCATACACACATTGAATAACCACACACTGCATACACACATTGAATAACCACACACTGCATACACACACTCAATAACCACACACTGCATACACACATTGAATAACCACACACTGCATACACACACAGCATATATACACACTGCATATATACACACTGCATACACACACTACATATATACACACTGCATACACACATTGAATAACCACACACTGCAAACACACACTGCACACACACACTACATATATACACACTCCATACACACACTGAATAACCACACACTGCATACACACACTGCATATATACACACTGCATATATACACACTGCATACACACACTGCATATATACACACATGTATATATTGCATACACATATTGAATAACCACACACTGCAAACACACACTGCATATATACACACTGCATACACACACTGCAAACACACACTGCATACACACACTGAATAACCACACACTGCGTAAACATATTGAATAACCACACACTGCATACACACACTGCATATACACACTGCATATATACACACTGCGTACACACACTGCATATATACACACTGCATACACACACTGCATACACATATTGAATAACCACACACTGCAAACACACACTGCATACACACACTGAATAACCACACACTGCGTAAACATATTGAATAACCACACACTGCAAACACACACTGCATACACACACTGCAAACACACACTGAATAACCACACACTGCAAACACACATTGCATACACACTGCATACACACACTTAATACACACATTGAATAACCACACACTGCATACACACACTGCATATATACACACTGCATACACACACTGAATAACCACACACTGCAAACACACACTGCATACACACACTGCAAACACACACTGAATAACCACACACTGCATACACACACTGCATATATACACACTGCATACACACACTGCAAACACACACTGCATATACACACACTGCATATACACACTGCATATATACACACTGCATATATACACACTGCATACACACACTGAATAACCACACACTGCATACACACATTGAATAACCACACACTGCATACACACATTGAATAACACACACTGCATACACACACTGCATATATACACACTGCATACACACACTGCAAACACACACTGCATACACACACTGAATAACCACACACTGCATATATACACACTGCATATATACACACTGCATACACACACTACATATATACACACTGCATATACACACTGCATATATACACACTGCATATATACACACTGCATACACACACTGCATATATACACACATGTATATATTGCATACACATATTGAATAACCACACACTGCATACACACACTGCATATATACACACTGCATACACACACTGAATAACCACACACTGCATACACACACTGCATATATACACACTGCATATACACACTGCATATATACACACTGCATATATACACACTGCATACACACACTGAATAACATTCACACACCCACTACAAACACGCACACACTGCATACACACACACAGCATACACGCTCCCACTGCATATATACACACTGCATACATGCGCCCACTGAATACCAACGCACACTGCATACACGCGCACACTGCATACACGCGCCCACTGAATACCAACGCACACTGCATACACGCGCACACTGCATACACGCACACACTGCATACACGCTAGGGATGGGACGAAATATCGTTTGGCGAAATATCGCGATACAAAACGTGACGAAACGCATCGAGTTTGAAAAAAATGGATCGCGAAATAAAGACTAGACTCATCACCGATGTCCAGACCAGGTGGAATAGCACGTACGACATGCTAGCGCGCTACCTGGAGCAACAAGCAGCTGTCTCAGCAGCACTGAGCTGCCCAGAAATCCGAAGGAATGTGAGAGAAATCGACACTCTGGATAACACTGATATATCAGATTTAAAAGACATAGTGAAACTGCTTGAAAGAAAACTTACCCCCCCTCCCCGGATACAGTCTGAGATTTAAAAAATAACATGAAAATGGGAGTGACTGGTGGACTAACAAGGCGCGGCATTCTGTGCTGTGACTGAAATGTCACTCTGACACGCGCCAGAGAGGGACAGGTGAAATGGAGGAATATTTGGATGAGAGGAGCAGCTCTGATCCGTATCGTTTCGAGCCGATAGTTCACCCTGCAGCGGATTGGCGGCATAGAATGAGCCTCTTCTCTACTAGTACACTGTTAGCCAACGCTATTAGCTCCAGTTACAAAGTGTGACTCTGCAAACAGGTGCAGCTGCGCGCGCGACCGCACTACCGTTTCAAGCTGATGGTTCGTACTGCAGCGGCTTGAACGTCTTAGAATGGGACCTGTCCCTTTGTAGTATATTGTTGTTGATTAAAGCAAAAGCTAAATTTTGATTAGCTCGTGTAATATCTGTGACTCAGCCTCATCAGGCTGCGCGCGCGACCGCTGCCAATTTTTTTTTGCACAAAAGCATGTTTCAGAGAGGTGTCCAATCATAGTAACTCAGCATGAAGAGAAAACTCTTCAGTAATGTGCTAAAAACATGAAAAGTGCTATCCTGTTAGGCCTTGTGTTTCCGTGTGTGCAACTGAAACAAAAATAAACAAGTTGTTATTATATAGTAATATTTTTTTCTTTTTTTTTTCTTTTTTGATATCGTTTTGTGTCTCTGACATATCGAGGTGCATCGTATCGTGAGTTTAAGTGTATCGTCCCATCCCTAATACACGCGCACACTGCATACACGCACCCACTGCATACACGCACCCACTGAATACACGCGCCCACTGCATACACGCACCCACTGAATACAAGCGCACACTGCATACACGCGCACACTGCATACACGCACCCACTGCATACACGCGCACACTGCATACACGCGCACACTGAATACAAGCGCACACTGCATACACGCGCACACTGCATACACACACACTGCATACACGCACCCACTGCATACACACACACTGCATACACGAACACACTGCATACACGCGCATACACGCGCCCACTGCATACACGCGCCCACTGCATACACGCACCCACTGAATACACGCGCACACTGCATACACGCGCACACTGCATACACGCACCCACTGAATACACGCACCCACTGAATACAAGCGCACACTGCATACACGCGCACACTGCATACACGCACACACTGCATGCAAGCGCACACTGCATACACGCACACTGCATACACGCACCCACTGAATACAAGCGCACACTGCATACACACACACTGCATACACGCACCCACTGCATACACGCGCACACTGCATACACGCGCACACTGCATACACGCGCACACTGAATACACGCACCCACTGCATACACGCGCACACTGCATACAGCGCGCACTGCATACACACACACTGCATACACGCACCCACTGCATACGCACACACTGCATACACGCGCACACTGCATACACGCACACACTGCATACACACACACTCCATACACGCACCCACTGCATACACACACACTGCATACACGCACACACTGCATGCAAGCGCACACTGCATACACGCACACTGCATACACACACACACTGCATACACACACACTGCATACACGCGCACACTGCATACACGCGCACACTGCATACACACACACTGCATACACGCACCCACTGCATACACACACACTCCATACACGCGCACACTGCATACACGCACACACTGCATACACGCACCCACTGCATACACACACACTGCATACACGCGCACACTGCATACACGCACCCACTGCATACACGCGCACACTGCATACACGCGCACACTGCATACACGCACCCACTGCATACACGCACCCACTGAATACAAGCGCACACTGCATACACGCGCACACTGCATACACACACCCACTGCATACACACACACTGCATACACGCGCACACTGCATACACGCACACACTGCATACACGCACCCACTGCATACACACACACTGCATACACGCGCACACTGAATACAAGCGCACACTGCATACACGCCACCACTGCATACACGCAGCCACTGAATACAAGCGCACACTGCATACACGCGACACTGAATACAAGCGCACACTGCATACACACACCCACTGCATACACACACACTGCATACACGCGCACACTGCATACACGCACCCACTGCATACACGCACCCACTGAATACAAGCGCACACTGCATACACGCGCACACTGCATACACGCACCCACTGAATACAAGCGCACACTGCATACACGCGCCCACTGAATACAAGCGCACACTGCATACACGCGCACACTGCATACACACACACTGCATACACGCGCACACTGCATACACGCGCACACTGCATACACGCGCACACTGCATACACACACACTGCATACACGCACCCACTGCATACACACACACTGCATACACGCGCACACTGCACACACGCGCACACTGCATACACGCGCACACCGCATACACACACACTGCATACACGCACACACTGCATACACGCGCATACACGCGCCCACTGCATACACGCGCCCACTGCATACACGCGCCCACTGAATACAAGCGCACACTGCATACACGCGCACACTGAATACAAGCGCACACTGCATACACACACACACTGCATACACGCACCCACTGAATACACGCGCACACTGCATACACACACACTGCATACACGCGCACACTGCATACACGCGCACACTGCATACACGCACCCACTGAATACACGCGCACACTGCATACACGCGCCCACTGAATACAAGCGCACACTGCATACACGCGCACACTGCATACACGCGCACACTGCATACACGCACCCACTGCATACACGCAGCCACTGAATACAAGCGCACACTGCATACACACACCCACTGCATACACACACACTGCATACACGCGCACACTGCATACACGCGCACACTGCATACACACACACTGCATACACGCACCCACTGCATACACACACACTGCATACACGAACACACTGCATACACGCGCATACACGCGCCCACTGCATACACGCGCACCACTGCATACACGCGCACACTGAATACAAGCGCACACTGCATACACGCGCACACTGCATACACGCACCCACTGCATACACGCGCACACTGCATACACGCACACACTGCATACAAGCGCACACTGCATACACGCACACTGCATACACGCACCCACTGAATACACGCGCACACTGCATACACACACACTGCATACACGCACCCACTGAATACAGGCGCACACTGCATACACGCGCACACTGCATACACACACACTGCATACACGCGCACACTGCATACACGCGCACACTGCATACACGCGCACACAGCATACACGCACCCACTGCATACACACACACTGCATACACGCGCACACTGCATACACGCACCCACTGAATACAAGCGCACACTGCATACACGCGCCCACTGAATACACGCGCCCACTGCATACACGCGCCCACTGCATACACGCGCACACTGCATACCCGCACACTGCATACACGCACCCACTGAATACAAGCGCACACTGCATACACGCGCACACTGAATACAAGCGCACACTGCATACACGCCACCACTGCATACACGCGCCCACTGCATACACGCGCCCACTGCATACAAGCGCACACTGCATACACGCGCACACTGCATACACGCACCCACTGAATACAAGCGCACACTGCATACACGCGCACACTGCATACACGCGCACACTGCATACACGCACCCACTGAATACAAGCGCACACTGCATACACGCGCACACTGAATACACGCACCCACTGAATACAAGCGCACACTGCATACACGCGCACACTGAATACAAGCGCACACTGCATACACGCACCCACTGCATACACGCGCACACTGCATACACGCGCACACTGCATACACGCACCCACTGCATACACGCACCCACTGCATACAACACACTGCATACACGCGCATACACGCGCCCACTGCATACACGCGCCCACTGCATACACGCGCCCACTGCATACACGCGCACACTGCATACACACACACTGCATACACGCACCCACTGAATACACGCGCACACTGCATACACACACACTGCATACACGCACCCACTGCATACGCACACACTGCATACACGCGCACACTGCATACACGCACCCACTGCATACACGCACCCACTGCATACAAGCGCACACTGCATACACGCGCCCACTGCATACACGCGCCCACTGCATACACGCGCCCACTGCATACACGCACCCACTGAATACAAGCGCACACTGCATACACGCGCACACTGCATACACGCACCCACTGAATACAAGCGCACACTGCATACACGCGCACACTGCATACACGCGCACACTGCATACACACACACTGCATACACGCACCCACTGATACGCACACACTGCATACACGCGCACACTGCATACACGCACACACTGCATACACGCACCCACTGCATACACACACACTGCATACACGCACACACTGCATACACGCGCACACTGCATACACGCACCCACTGAATACAAGCGCACACTGCATACACGCACCCACTGCATACGCACACACTGCATACACGCGCACACTGCATACACGCACACACTGCATACACGCACCCACTGCATACACACACACTGCATACACGCACCCACTGCATACACACACACTGCATACACGAACACACTGCATACACGCGCATACACGCGCCCCCTGCATACACGCGCCCACTGCATACACGCGCACACTGCATACACACACACTGCATACACGCACCCACTGAATACACGCGCACACTGCATACACACACACTGCATACACGCACCCACTGCATACGCACACACTGCATACACGAACACACTGCATACACGCGCATACACGCGCCCACTGCATACACGCGCCCACTGCATACACGCAGCCACTGAATACACGCGCACACTGCATACACGCGCACACTGCATACACGCACCCACTGAATACACGCACCCACTGCATACACGCACCCACTGAATACAAGCGCACACTGCATACACACACCCACTGCATACACCCACACTGCATACACGCGCACACTGCATACACACACACTGCATACACGCACCCACTGCATACACACACACTGCATACACGCACCCACTGAATACACGCGCACACTGCATACACACACACTGCATACACGCACCCACTGCATACGCACACACTGCATACACGAACACACTGCATACACGCGCATACACGCGCCCACTGCATACACGCGCCCACTGCATACACGCGCCCACTGCATACACGCACCCACTGCATACACGCGCCCACTGAATACAAGCGCACACTGCATACACGCGCCCACCGCATACACGCGCACACTGCATACACGCACCCACTGCATACACGCGCACACTGCATACACGCGCACACTGCATACACGCACCCACTGAATACACGCACCCACTGCATACACGCACCCCCTGAATACACGCGCACACTGCATACACGCGCACACTGTATACAAGCGCACACTGCATACACGCACCCACTGCATACACGCGCACACTGCATACACGCGCACACTGCATACAAGCGCACACTGCATACACACACCCACTGCATACACACACACTGCATACACGAACACACTGCATACACGCGCATACACGCGCCCACTGCATACACGCGCCCACTGCATACACGCGCCCACTGCATACACGCGCACACTGCATACACGCACCCACTGCATACACGCGCACACTGCATACACGCTCACACTGCATACACGCGCACACTGCATACACACACACTGCATACACGCACCCACTGCATACACACACACTGCATACACGAACACACTGCATACACGCGCATACACGCGCCCACTGCATACACGCGCCCACTGCATACCCGCGCCCACTGCATACACGCACCCACTGAATACAAGCGCACACTGCATACACGCGCACACTGAATACAAGCGCACACTGCATACACACACCCACTGCATACACACACACTGCATACACGCGCACACTGCATACACGCACCCACTGCATACACGCGCACACTGCATACACGCGCACACTGCATACACGCACCCACTGAATACACGCACCCACTGCATACACGCGCCCACTGAATACACGCGCACACTGCATACACACCCACTGCATACACGCACCCACTGAATACACGCGCACACTGCATACACGCACCCACTGAATACACGCGCACACTGCATACACGCGCACACTGAATACACGCGCACACTGCATACACGCACCCACTGCATACACACACACTGCATACACGCACCCACTGCATACACACACACTGCATACACGAACACACTGCATACACGCGCATACACGCGCCCACTGCATACACGCGCCCACTGCATACACGCGCCCACTGCATACACGCGCACACTGCATACACGCGCACACTGCATACACGCACCCACTGCATACACGCACCCACTGAATACAAGCGCACACTGCATACACACACCCACTGCATACACACACACTGCATACACGCGCACACTGCATACACGCGCACACTGCATACACACACACTGCATACACGCACCCACTGCATACACACACACTGCATACACGCGCACACTGCATACACGCACACACTGCATGCAAGCGCACACTGCATACACGCACACTGCATACACACACACACTGCATACACACACACTGCATACACGCGCACACTGCATACACGCACACACTGCATACACCCCCACTGCATACACGCACCCACTGCATACACACACACTGCATACACGAACACACTGCATACACGCGCATACACGCGCCCACTGCATACACGCGCCCACTGCATACACGCGCCCACTGCATACACGCACCCACTGAATACACGCACCCACTGAATACAAGCGCACACTGCATACACGCGCACACTGAATACAAGCGCACACTGCATACACACACCCACTGCATACACACACACTGCATACACGCGCACACTGCATACACGCGCACACTGCATACACACACACTGCATACACGCGCACACTGCACACACGCACACACTGCATACACACACACTGCATACACGCACACACTGCATACACACACACTGCATACACAAACACACTGCATACACGCGCACACTGCATACACGCACACACTGCATACAAGCGCACACTGCATCCACGCACACACTGCATACACGCGCCCACTGCATACACGCGCACACTGAATACACGCGCACACTGCATACACGCACCCACTGCATACACGCACACACTGCATACACGCGCACACTGCATACACGCACACACTGAATGCAAGCGCACACTGCATACACGCACACTGCATACACACACACTGCATACACGCACCCACTGCATACACACACACTCCATACACGCGCACACTGCATACACGCACACACTGCATACACGCACCCACTGCATACACACACACTGCATACACGAACACACTGCATACACGCGCATACACGCGCACACTGCATACACGCGCACACTGCATACACGCGCACACCCACTGCACACACACACACTGCACACACGCGCACACTGCATACACGCGCACACTGCATACACACACACTGCATACACGCACCCACTGCATACACGCGCACACTGCATACACGCACACACTGAATACACGCACCCACTGCATACACGCACCCACTGAATACAAGCGCACACTGCATACACACACCCACTGCATACACACACACTGCATACACGCGCACACTGCATACACGCGCACACTGCATACACACACACTGCATACACGCACCCACTGCATACACACACACTGCATACACGAACACACTGCATACACGCGCATACACGCGCCCACTGCATACACGCGCCCACTGCATACACGCACCCACTGAATACAAGCACACACTGCATACACACACCCACTGCATACACACACACTGCATACACGCGCACACTGCATACACGCGCACACTGCATACACGCACCCACTGCATACACGCAGCCACTGAATACAAGCGCACACTGCATACACGCGCACACTGCATACACGCGCACACTGCATACACGCACCCACTGAATACAAGCGCACACTGCATACACGCGCACACTGAATACACGCGCACACTGCATACACACACCCACTGCATACACACACACTGCATACACGCGCACACTGCATACACGCGCACACTGCATACACGCACCCACTGCATACACGCAGCCACTGAATACAAGCGCACACTGCATACACGCGCACACTGCATACACGCACCCACTGAATACAAGCGCACACTGCATACACGCGCACACTGCATACACGCACCCACTGCATACACGCAACCACTGAATACAAGCGCACACTGCATACACACACCCACTGCATACACACACACTGCATACACGCGCACACTGCATACACACGCACACTGCATACACGCACCCACTGAATACAAGCGCACACTGCATACACGCACCCACTGAATACAAGCGCACACTGCATACACGCGCACACTGCATACACGCACCCACTGCATACACGCACACACTGCATACACACACACTGCATACACGCACCCACTGCATACGCACACACTGCATACACGCGCCCACTGCATACACGCGCTCACTGCATACACGCGCACACTGCATACACGCACACACTGAATACAAGCGCACACTGCATACACGCGCACACTGAATACAAGCGCACACTGCATACACACACCCACTGCATACACACACACTGCATACACGCGCACACTGCATACACGCGCACACTGCATACACACACACTGCATACACGCACCCACTGCATACACACACACTGCATACACGAACACACTGCATACACGCGCACACTGCATACAAGCGACCACTGCATACACGCGCACACTGCATACACGCACCCACTGAATACAAGCGCACACTGCATACACGCGCACACTGAATACAAGCGCACACTGCATACACACACCCACTGCATACACACACACTGCATACACGCGCACACTGCATACACGCACACACTGCATACACGCACCCACTGCATACACACACACTGCATACACGAACACACTGCATACACGCGCATACACGCGCCCACTGCATACACGCGCCCACTGCATACACGCACCCACTGAATACAAGCGCCCACTGCATACACGCACACACTGAATACACGCACCCACTGAATACAAGCGCACACTGCATACACGCGCACACTGAATACAAGCGCACACTGCATACACACACACTGCATACACGCACCCACTGCATACGCACACACTGCATACACGCGCACACTGCATACACGCACACACTGAATACACGCACCCACTGCATACACGCACCCACTGAATACAAGCGCACACTGCATACACGCACCCACTGAATACAAGCGCACACTGCATACACGCGCACACTGAATACAAGCGCACACTGCATACACACACACTGCATACACGCACCCACTGCATACACACACACTGCATACACGAACACACTGCATACACGCGCATACACGCGCCCACTGCATACACGCGCCCACTGCATACACGCGCACACTGCATACACGCACCCACTGAATACACGCACCCACTGAATACACGCACCCACTGCATACACACACACTGCATACACGCGCACACTGCATACACGCACACACTGCATACACACACACTGCATACACGCACCCACTGCATACACACACACTGCATACACGAACACACTGCATACACGCGCATACACGCGCCCACTGCATACACGCGCCCACTGCATACACGCGCCCACTGAATACACGCGCACACTGCATACACACACACTGCATACACGCACCCACTGCATACACACACACTGCATACACGCGCACACTGCACACACGCACACACTGCATACACGCACCCACTGCATACACACACACTGCATACACGAACACACTGCATACACGCGCATACACGCGCACACTGCATACACGCCCACACTACATACACACACACTGCATACACGCACCCACTGAATACACGCGCACACTGCATACACACACACTGCATACACGCACCCACTGCATACACACACACTGCATACACGCACACACTGCATACACGCGCATACACGCGCCCACTGCATACACGCGCCCACTGCATACACGCACCCACTGAATACAAGCGCACACTGCATACACGCGCACACTGAATACAAGCGCACACTGCATACACGCACCCACTGCATACACGCACCCACTGAATACAAGCGCACACTGCATACACGCGCACACTGAATACACGCGCACACTGCATACACACACACTGCATACACGCACCCACTGAATACACGCGCACACTGCATACACACACACTGCATACACGCACCCACTGCATACACACACACTGCATACACGAACATGCTGCATACACCCGCATACACGCGCCCACTGAATACACGCGCACACTGCATACACGCGCACACTGCATACACGCGCACACTGCATACACGCACCCACTGAATACAAGCGCACACTGCATACACGCGCCCACTGCATACACGCGCACACTGCATACACGCGCACACTGCATACACGCACCCACTGAATACAAGCGCACACTGCATACACGCGCACACTGAATACAAGCGCACACTGCATACACACACCCACTGCATACACACACACTGCATACACGCGCACACTGCATACACGCGCACACTGCATACACACACACTGCATACACGCACCCACTGCATACACACACACTGCATACACGAACACACTGCATACACGCGCATACACGCGCCCACTGCATACACGCGCCCACTGCATACACGCGCCCACTGAATACAAGCGCACACTGCATACACGCGCACACTGAATACAAGCGCACACTGCATACACGCACCCACTGAATACAAGCGCACACTGCATACACACACCCACTGCATACACGCACCCACTGAATACACGCACCCACTGAATACACGCGCACACTGCATACACGCGCACACTGAATACAAGCGCACACTGCATACACGCACCCACTGAATACAAGCGCACACTGCATACACACACCCACTGCATACACACACACTGCATACACGCGCACACTGCATACACGCGCACACTGCATACACACACACTGCATACACACACCCACTGCATACACACACACTGCATACACGAACACACTGCATACACCCGCATACACGCGCCCACTGCATACACGCGCCCACTGCATACACGCGCCCACTGAATACACGCGCACACTGCATACACACACACTGCATACACGCACCCACTGCATACACACACACTGCATACACGCGCACACTGCATACACGCACACACTGCATACACGCGCACACTGCATACACGCGCACACTGCATACACGCACCCACTGAATACACGCACCCACTGAATACAAGCGCACACTGCATACACGCGCACACTGAATACAAGCGCACACTGCATACACACACACTGCATACACGCACCCACTGAATACACGCGCACACTGCATACACACACACTGCATACACGCACCCACTGAATACACGCGCACACTGCATACACACACACTGCATACACGCACCCACTGAATACACGCGCACACTGCATACACACACACTGCATACACGCACCCACTGCATACGAACACACTGCATACACGCGCATACACGCGCCCACTGCATACACGCGCCCACTGCATACACGCGCCCACTGAATACACGCGCACACTGCATACACGCGCACACTGCATACACGCGCACACTGCATACACGCACCCACTGCATACAAGCGCACACTGCATACACGCGCACACTGAATACAAGCGCACACTGCATACACACACCCACTGCATACACACACACTGCATACACGAACACACTGCATACACGCGCATACACGCGCCCACTGCATACACGCGCCCACTGCATACACGCACCCACTGAATACACGCACACACTGCATACACACACACTGCATACACGCACCCACTGAATACACGCGCACACTGCATACACACACACTGCATACACGCACCCACTGCATACACACACACTGCATACACGAACACACTGCATACACGCGCATACACGCGCCCACTGCATACACGCGCCCACTGCATACACGCAACCACTGCATACACGCACCCACTGAATACACGCACCCACTGAATACAAGCGCACACTGCATACACGCGCACACTGAATACAAGCGCACACTGCATACACGCACCCACTGAATACACACACACTGCATACACGAACACACTGCATACACGCGCATACACGCGCACACTGCATACACGCGCCCACTGCATACACGCGCACACTGCATACACGCACACACTGAATACACGCACCCACTGAATACAAGCGCACACTGCATACACGCGCACACTGCATACACGCGCACACTGCATACACGCACCCACTGAATACAAGCGCACACTGCATACACGCGCACACTGCATACACGCACACACTGCATACACGCACCCACTGCATACACACACACTGCATACACGAACACACTGCATACACGCGCACACACGCGCCCACTGCATACACGCACCCACTGAATACACGCACCCACTGAATACAAGCGCACACTGCATACACGCGCACACTGAATACAAGCGCACACTGCATACACACACACTGCATACACGCACCCACTGAATACACGCGCACACTGCATACACACACACTGCATACACGCACCCACTGAATACACGCGCACACTGCATACACGCACACACTGAACACAAGCGCACACTGCATACACGCGCACACTGAATACAAGCGCACA